>JBAGKO010000002.1:8015409-8029114 GCA_037177275.1 Acacia concinna | reverse complement strand
GGATAAATCTCTGTTTGCAATCTCTCTTCCCTTTGTCTTATTTATATCCAGCATATTTGATTCGGTTGATTGGTTAAATTTCTTAAGGTTTAGTATCTTCATATTTATTAATATCAAAGATGCGAAAAGATTTTTAAGATCCTGAAAATTTATATTACACCCAATTCACCCCCCTCTTGGGTAAAAGCCTGCACTAACACTATGCCTATCAAGGAAAACATAATCAATACTCTCACCACAGAGTTTGATTTGCTCAGAATGAAGTTTGGAGAAAACATTGTTGTTTTTGAATTAAGATATACTTATCTTATCAGTCAACTTGTTGTATTGGGAAAGATGTATGAGCAAGGCGTTCAAGTGAGAAAGATTCTCAATATTATCACCAGTGACTAGGAAGCAAAGGTCACTACCATCGAAGAAGCTCGAGGGGAGTCCATGAGATTAGTAGCTGCTCTCTTTGGTAGCTTGTCTTAATATAAAGGCAAACAAAAATTTAAGAAAGAAATATCTGAGTTGACTGAGAAGAGAAAGAAGGGAATTGCACTCAATGTGATCAAAGAAGATGATCTAGATGAAGTTGATGAGGAAATAGGAATGATCGTGAAAAGATTTCAAAAAGGAGATTCAAGTCAAAAGAAAGAAAAGGATCAAATCATCTGCTATGAATGCAAGAAGCTTGGACATATTGAAGCTAGATGCCATGATCTCTCTAAAGAGAAAAAGAAGAATAAATTCATAAATAAGAAGGCATATGTTAGTTCAATATGGGGTGATAGCTCTTCAGATGAAGATAGTGAAGTAGAAGAAGAAGCAAATATATGCCTTGTTGCTCACGATGAGGATTCATACTTCGAAGAGACATGTCTTAAAGCATCTCAAAGAGATAAATGGTATATTAACAGTGGATGCTCAAGACATAGGATGGGTGACAAATATAAATTTTTCATAATTGAATCCAAAGATAGAGGCAAAGTAAGCTTCGAAGGAAATCAAAGTGGAAGAATAGTTGGAATTGGAGAAGTAGGAAGAGCAAATGGCATATTGGTCAAAGATGTATATCATGTCAAATGTCTCTACCACAACCTCTTAAGTGTGAGTCAAAGTGCTGATAAGAACAATTGGATCATATTTGACTCAGAAGAATGTTTGATTGTCAACAAAGACGAGCTTACCTATCAAGAAGAAAATTGTTAATATTAAATTGAAAGCTACAAGGGATGATAATTGCTATACTGTTGATATGAATTATAATCCTAGCATAAATTGTTTTATTGGTAAATCAGAAGAGTCTTGGATTTGGCATAAAAGATTGACACATGTGAATATGAGAAAATTGAATAAATTAGTCAACAAGGATTTAGTTTTGGGGCTTCCAAAATTAAATTTTAATGAAAATGAAGTTTGTGATGCATGTCAAATGGGAAAACAGGCTAGATCTTCTTTTAAATCAAAGAATTATGTATCCTCTAAAAAACCTCTACAACTCTTCACATGGACATGGTTGGTCCTACAAGAGTGAAAATTTTTGGAGGAAATTTGTATATATTGGTTATAGTTGATGATTTTTCACAGTTCACATAGACAATCTTTTTGCCATCGAAAGATAAAACTTTTGATGAATTCATTATATTTGCTAGAAAGGTCCAAAATGAGAAAGGTTGTTCAATTGTGTCTATTAAAACAGATCACAGAAGTATTTGGAGATTTTTGTGAGGAGCATGGTATTGATCACAACATTTCAGCACCAAGAACACCTCAACAAAATAGAGTTGTGGAAAGGAAGAATAGAGGGCTAATTGAAATGGCACTGGCTATGCTCAATGAGAAGGAAGTTTCACAAGTCTTCTGGGCAGATGCTGTGAACACTACATGCTACATCTCAAATTGTGCCTACATAAAAAAAATACTTGGAAAAATACCATATGAGCTGTACAAAGGAAGGAAACAAAATATAGCACACCTCCACATTTATGGATGCAAATGCTTCATTCACAACAATGGTAAGAAAAACTTAGGTAAATTTGATCATAAATCTAATGAAGGTATATTTCTGGGTTATTCTAGTAAAAGTAAAGCTTATAGAGTCTATAATAAGCATTCTTTTATAATTGAGGAATCCATTCATGTTGTGTTTGATGAAAATGGTTCTCTGACAAAGTTAAGAGAAGAGGAAACTGATCTTATTCAAAAACTCGGTGATTTAACCATTTCAAACAAACATATTCCATCCATTGAAAATTATGATAAAAATGATTCTTCTCTCATTTTTGAAAAAGATCAACCAAAAGTTTAGCATTTTAACAAAAATCATCATATTGATAAAGTCATAGGAAATATTGAAGAGGGTGTTAAAACTAGGAGAAGAATCATGAATGAAGTAAGTTTTTCACCTTTTATTTCTGAAATTGAACCTTCTAGCATTGATGAAGCCTTATCAAATAATGGTTAGGTGATTGCAATGTAAGAAGAGTTGAATCAATTTGAAAAAAATCAAGTTTGAGATTTGGTACCCAGACCAAAGGATCATACAGTGATTGGAACAAAATGGGTATTCAAAAACAAACTTGATGAGTCTGCTATTATTGTAAGAAATAAAGCAAGACTTTTTGCAAAAGGTTATAATCAATAATAAGGTATTGATTATGAGGAAATGTATGCTCCAGTTGCAATATTGGAAGCCATACGAGTTCTCTTAGCCTTTGCATGCATAGAAGGTTTCAAACTTTATCAAATGGATGTGAAAAGTGCCTTCTTAAATGGAAACATCATGGAATAGGTATATGTTGAACAACCTCCAGGTTTTAAAGATATTTCAAAACCAGACCTTGTGTTTAAATTCAAGAAAGCACTCTATGGGTTAAAACAAGCTTTAAGAGCTTGGTATAAAAGATTAAGTAAGTTTCTATTGGATCAAGAATTTGTTAGAGGAAAAGTAGATACTACCCTTTTCATCAAACATACTAGAAAGGATATGTTAGTTGTGAAAATTTATGTTGATGATATTATTTTTAGTGCTACTAAAGAAAATCTTTGTCAAGAGTTTGCCAAGACTATGCAAGGTGAGTTTGAGATGTCCATGATGGGAGAATTGACATTCTTCCTTGGTTTGCAAATCAAATAAAGAAAGGATGACATCTTTATTTCTCAAATCAAGTATCTCAAAGAACTCTTGAAGGAATTTGGAATAGATCAAACTAATGGTGAAGATACTCCAATGAGTTCAACAACTCTTCTAGATATATATGTGAAAGGAGTTGACTTTAACATCACCAAATATAGAGGAATGATTGGTTTATTGCTCTACCTGACAACAAGCCAGCCAGACATACAATTTAGTGTGGGCATGTGTGTAATATATCAAGTTGCTTCTAAGGAGCTCATATAGAAACAGTGAAGAGAATTTTCATATATATTGCTGACACTTCAGAATTGGGCATCTGGTTTCCTAAAGGAGGTTCAGAATATCTAATAGCATATTCTAATTTTGATCATGCTGGCTATAAGACTGATAGAAATAGTACAAGTGGACAATGTCAATTCCTTGGTGGTGTACTAGTGTCTTGGTTCAGCAAGAAGCAAATCACACTATCTATATCATCAACTGAAGCTAAATATGTAGCTGCATCAAGTTGTTGTTCTCAAGTGTTATGGTTGAAGCAACAAATACAAGACTTGGGAATCAATGTCAAGGAAATTACTATTTATTGTGATTACACAAGCACAATCAGTTTGGCAAAGAATCCAGTGCAACACTTAGAAACCAAGCATATAGATGTCAGACACCACTTCATAAGAGATCATGTCCAAAAGAAAGATGTGAAGGTGGTGTTCATTCCTACTCATTTGCAACTTGCAGATATCTTCACCAAACCTTTGGCCAAAGATAAATTCCTCCATATAAGAAGAGAATTGGGAATGTTAAATCCCAATGAATTGTAAGTTAGATCCTACATTCCTTCATTATTAATTATTTGATGATCACTAACTTAAGCATCAGAGCAGTAGAAAATTTGTTTTACAAGTGCATTAGTAATATTGAAAATGTAGCCTTAAGTATGCTTCAGAACCTTGAGGGAAATATGTCAAAAACAAAAGGAGAAAGTATGTAATTACCTTGAGGTTAATCAGCAACCTTGAGGCTATCAGGCCAAATTGTTGACAGAAAGGGAAGTCAGCCTCGAGGATCCTCTAAACCCTTGAGGCATCGGGCATCAAAACTGAAAGAAAGTGCAAAAATGAAAGAGAATGTTGAGGGCGAGCTTCAACCTCGAGGCAGATGTGACATTTTCAGGAGAATGATGCATGGTGATTTCTTTAAGGAAACTCTTCAACCACGAGGTTCATGAATTGAATCAGGAAAACACGTTAAAAAAGGTAAAGAGCCCTCGAGGATCTGGTAAACCCTCATGGATTTAGGCTCGAAGTTGTTCTGAAAAGTCCATAAATAGGTACTCAAAGACATTCAACCTCGAGGCCCATTATCTACCTCAAGGTTCCCTGAAGCTCAGAAACCTCGAGGGTGCCCTATAACCTCAAGGTTATGGGCTAGGGCACACCTATATCAAGGGAAACATTTCAAAATCTCAGAAACTTTTCAAACACTCCCTTGAGAACCCTTGAAAAATCATCACAAAAAGACTTTGCAAAGGCAAGTGAAGCAATCATATAAAGGAAACAAAATAATCCTATTTTTACCCCTTAAATTAGCATAATGCAATGCATTAACAATGTTATCCAAAAACTATAAATGTAATGCATATTGAGGGTAAAAGTATGCAATTTAGTTAGAAAACACTCAAGAAAACCAAGTAAATATCGTGTCACATCAACCCCTATTCCATTTCTTCCCTTTAATTCTTCCAAACCACTATTATCCTCAAATTCTACTTCACAAATCTCTAAACACTCTCCTCGACCAAAGCCCCAACCTACTTTCTGATTTCACCTTCTCGTAGCTCCTCGTCTTTATCGATAGCATCAGTTGATCTCTGTAAAGCTAATGCCAGAAAAGAGCAAGGAGATGCCCCAAACTAAGACACACCCTTATATTCGTAAGAGCATTTGGGACAATCCGAAGCTCACAATCATGAATAATCCTCTTCAATGTTGGTGATCTAACGCCACATTTACATGGTTTTCTTGAGTGTTTTTAAACTAAATTGTGCACTTTTACCCTCATTATGCATTATAATTAGAGCCTTAGGATTACATGTTTCATACTTTGCATTTTGCTATTTTAAGGGTAAAAAGGGGTTAATTTCCTCTCCTTATTTGTGATTTCTTGTTTGGTCTTTACAATCTTTCTATTGTGTTTTCAGGCATTTGGAGAAGGACTGGAAAGCCCAAGATAGACCAAGGATGGAGGTACCAGAGCTTGAAGGCCCAAGCACATGGAGAATAATGTTATGGAGCCTGAGGTTGCGACTTGGGGAAGTTTAATGAAGTTGTGCATTTTGGAAGCAAAGTTGAGCTTGGAATGTTCTTCTATGAAGTAAGGTCGTGACTTGGAGGCCTAAAGTCACGACCTGAGTGCGTGATCTGCAAGTTAGGGTTTTGAAGTAGGTTTCTTAAAGAGCCTATATAAAGGGGAGTTCATATTCGTTCAAGGAGAGCCTATACTGGTGAGATTTTACAGACGGCAGCCGCAAAACCCTTTTCTCTCAATTCCCTTTCATTCCTTCACCCCACTTAAAACCCTAGCCTCCATCCATCAATCCCTACCCTATCCATCCACTAAACACACATCTTCCTCACCAAACCACCATATCTCACATGGATATGAAGATTAAGTGCTATTGTAAGAGATATGAAGCCATGCAAGGCTAAACCCCTTAGCCTCTCAGTGATGGAAGGGCAAAGCTTGAGCTCCAAGTGACAACCAAGGGAGTAGCTTTCTTTCAATCTGAATCTCTTCTCTTCATCTCTTGTGGGGTCTTCCTAGATCTAGGAGTTTCACATGGATGTTGGGATGGTTTATTACGATTGTAATTAATATGATTTAGTTTGATTTTGCACATGAATTGATGTTTGAACTTTGAGACTATTTTATATTAAAGTTTAAGACTTTATGTGTGTTAGTTTATTTGTCCTGACTGTGATTGAATTGACTGCTCATGCATCATCTTAGATTGTTGATTGACAATTTGATATCATTCATCATCTTTCTACGTGCACTCTAAGGAGCTTAACAATGATTTAATTGAAGTTAATTGAACTTAGATCCAATGAACGTTTTTTTATTTAAACTGTTAGACCCAAGCGATTGCTTGGGGTTTTTCACTTGAACTTAGAGGCTTTTAAAAATCCTATTATCTTTTGAGAGAGAGTGAGGATAGCCAAGTAACCATCGCTGAGAGACTAGCTTTATCATACGTATCTTTTCATGCACAACCATCTTTTAAAACTAAAAACACCAAAAATATTTTCTTTATTTATTTGCACCATCAAAAAACTCCCCTTTTATTTTACCGAATTCGCTTTGTTTCTCTGAAAATTAGTTTTAGGAATTTCAATATGCGCTCCTCAAGAAGAACGATTGGTTGCCCCTATACTATACTTGTGTGGTGCAATAATTCTGACAGACTGATTAGGCGACAGTCTCGGTCTGATCAGTTGGCAACAAATATTTTGACAGCAAAGAAAGCTAAAGAAAATCTAAAGAAGGCTAAGGTCACAAAGAAGAGGAAGGAAGTGCCTTTGAAGAAAAAGAGAGATCCTCCAGCCAAGAAACAAAGGTCTAAGTCCAAGAAAAGCAAACTCCAACCAAGAAGGGACCTACGGCCTTGAGTCCAAGAGCTTCTAAACTTCAACAAATGCCCACGGCATCGAGAGCTAAAGGAGTTGTGATTCAAGAGCCTCTAGTGACTCATTCTTAGTCTACTCTGAAGAAGAAACAATTAGAAGGAAGAGGCAAAGCTCTAGTATCACTATCTTCTTCTTCAGGCTCATCAAGTAAGACTCAGAGTGCACCTTCCTTCTCTACTTTGCATAGACCGAGGAATGACCACCTAGATGCCTTGGTAAGGTAAATCTCTGTGAACATATATGATGAAGCTTTGAGGACAGGAAAAGATAGTACACAAAGAGAAGGATAGGCTGCTCAATCTTCTCCTCAAGGGGATGAAGGAACCTCTACACCTCTTGGGTTCAATACCAATGAGCTTATTGACATAGAGAGGTACACTAAGGATTTCAAGAAGAGAGGAGTTCACAAGACACCATATCTAGACCTGGAGTACTTGAAAAACTCTGCTTAGCTAGATTTGACAGAGTACTTTTCTCACTACATGCCCTGGATTTCAATGAATCTCCCCTATTCTCCACGGGTTGTGAAGCAGTTCTATGCTAGCTTGGAGATCAAGCCTAAGACTTCTGTATCTAGGTTAGAGGAAGAGGAGATGTAGGCCAAGGTTAGAGGCCAGGAGCTCATGATCTCGTCTTCTAGGATCAAGAAGTGGCTTGGGATCAAGAAGCCACCTGTGTACTCAGAGCCAAAGATGAGTAGTGCAGATATTTTTAGAGTATTAAGGCCTAGTATTCAGGTTGGCCCTCTTTGATTTAGGCCATATGATATGAGTGACTTCTACCAGTGTATTTGGTATGTGTTCTCAAGGATGATCGTGTACAAGTATGGGAACTGGTCCCATTTCACCACTCGAGAGTACAAGATGTTTGCTCTGATCATCTGGAAGGAGAAGCAGAATCTCAGGGAGTATTTGTACTCAGAGTTGAGGAGATACTACACCATAAGCAAGCAATCTATGAGGATTCCATTCCCTCATATCATCTCACTCATCCTCAAGGCCAACAAGATATGGTACTTGGATTCGAGTGACATCATTGAGAGACTAGACCACTTGGATCCATCTTATCTCTCCAATATAGGGATAGAGTTACCATTGCCCGGACGTGAGCCTATGTACTCCATGAAGAGGAAGAAGACTCCTCCTCCCTCTCTATTTATGCCTCAAGCCTCTGCTCCAGCCCGAATGATGATACTCAGTCTTCTGCTCCTTTCCCTTAGGCTGTGAGTATTGATCCAGCCCATTGTATATTGATGACACCATAGAGGCTCACCTTGCTCCTCTCCACTCTCATATTGATCACTTGGTCAACATGCTAATGTGTAGAGCATGACATTACAGGCTATATTTTCATCCCTCTCACTCTTCGCAGAGGCTATAGATTCTATGAGAGATACTACTAGAGGTTCCACTCACCACGTACCCACTCTTGATCCCATACCATCTCCACACCATTCACCTAGACCTATCATCGGTCATTTCTCATCCTTACCTACAGACATATCTCAGGCTGTTCATGTTACCATTGCTCCTACAAACATTCTTGGTCCTAGCCATATACCACAACCATCTTCTCCTCCACTTGACACACAGACACCTCTCCCTGATATAGACATCCCTATCACCTCTTATCCACCTTTCATTAAGCCTATCCTACAGCTTGCTTCTCGTCCAGCATCATATGCCTCATCACATCACTCTTCCCAGGAGGAAGAGATTGTTGTTGAGTCTCCTCCTCCTTCTCCTCACATACCACCACTTGACCTACTTGATTTCGTTCCCTCTGGTGGTTCCCCTGCTGAGTACAAAGATGAAGATGTTTCTGATGTTATTGAGACCTTGGTATCTCTTGCTGAGCCAGTATTGCTATTGACTTACCCTGGTTTCCTCGGACATGATGATGACAAAAAGGAGGAGAGTGGTTCTAGTCATTTACCTCAGAGTGACCAGCCTCAGGGTGACGAGCCTATGGATTTGACTCCACTTGCTTCTGCTCCACCTTTTCCTCAGGGAGATGAGGATGATCCCATTGACATTGACCTATCTTCTTCATCTAGCCATTAAGCTTTTGAGCATATATTCATAGGACTTTTTTATTACTTTAGGCTTTATAGTTATTTTGTAGCTTTTGAGTTTATTTATGTTCATTATGTTTAAATGTTGATCTTATTTTGTACTAACCTAAAGCTGTAACTGTGATTATCTAATATATGACATGAGCTTTGATTATCATTCCTTATATGTACTTTTCTTTATGACTTTTTATCATTTATGTGATTCTAAAATGACTAATTTTTATCATTATCAAAAAGGGGGAGAACGTTAGATCCTATGTTTTGATGATAACTAAACTTAGAATGATTTGAAAATGTTTAAATTGTGTAAAACTAAAGGAAAATTACTTAAGTAAGTGTACTTGAGTAATATCTGTTTAGAAAGAAAGATTTTTGGATTCAAGTCAAAAGAGTTGCTAGTTTTCCAGCCTCGAGGTTATATGAGAACCTCGAGGATTACCAGCCTTGCCATAATGGCAAGGTTTGTGGCAAGCCTTACCATAACGGTAAGGTTTTGTACAAACCTTGTTGAGAGCAAGGAGTGACCAAGCAACCTCGAGGGTGGTTATCAACCTTGAGGTTACAGTCATCGTTGCTCTGAGGCAAGGTTCTGAACAAACCTTGCCATTGCTACAAGAATTGCTCAAAACCTTGCAGGTTGGCAAGAAGGAGCCGCAACCTCAAGGTTATGGGCTCTTTACCACAACAGCCAAGTTTGGCTCTAACCTTGCAGTTGGCAAGTTGTGACTCCAACCTCGAGGGTGAAGGGTAACCTTGAGGAAATTGGACTTTTGTCACAACAAGGTTTGTGAAAAACCTTGCTGTGGCAGTAAGGCTAGACCAGAACCTTGCCCTTGGAAAGGTATGACCACAACCTCAAGGGTGAGGGTTAACCTTGAGGTTACAGGTCTCTCCCACAATGCAAGGTTAGGTCACAACCTTGCGGTTGGAACAAGGCTGCAATGGAACCTTGTTGTTTTGAGAAATTGGGAGAGCCTCAAGGGTGGTCTCTAGCCTCGAGGCTAGGACAAATTAAGGAAACCTTGCAAGGCAATTTCAAAACTTGGTTGTCTATTTCAAAACCATGCAAATGAACCAATATCAATGGAGCCTCAAGGTTACTCATTGACTTCAAGGGTGATAAGTATTTTAACTCAACATTTTTACATGCTCTGTGTTATTTTTCCTAATAAAACTCGAGACCTCGAGCATTATCTTTTAACCTCAAGGGTGCAAGCAAACTATGTACTATAGTTTTTAGAAACTAACCTTGAGTACAAATTGAATCCTTATGGGTACTACTCTATTTGCTTGAATCCTCAAGGTTAATTCTCAATCTCAAGGTAATTTCATTTTGTAAAATCCTCGAGTACACTCTTCTATAAAAGATCATATGTTAATTTTTGATTAAAACCTCGAGACTATTGATTTTTAAAGGATTGCCTCGAGTATGACTAGGAACCTCAAGGAAATTTCAAATACCAATTTGTCCAAAAAATAGAGCATCGTAGCGTAAACTTTTTAATCATTCAAGATTCCATTATATTGATACCCACTTGTTACTAATCTTTGCAAATGATCTTTATTATGTATAAGAACAGGTTAAGATTCATTTCAAGGACTCTTAGACACAAATCAACGAGTATGGTCACTGTGTCAGACGCATTAAATGTGTTGACCAAATTTGGTAAACCTTCACCTACCAACCTTCTTCTAGTTCAACAGCTCTATTTATGACTCAAAAGGGAAATTCTTTATGCCTCAATGGAAACTACCAAGAGGAATGATGAGATATCAACGGCTACAAACTGAACACCAACGGACATCAATTCCTCAGACAATATAAATACTTGAACATTAATGACAGCAACAACTAACGATGAGAGTGATAATTTTCTAAGCGTGTTGCCTTCAATTCTAAAATTAATTATATTGTTGTTCTTCAGTGATTATTATTCAACTCTATTGAGAAAGTATTTATTACATTCCTAAATCATTGGTGAATAGCTCAAAGTTGGGATACTTTGAGTGGGGACTTGGATTGTATCTTGTAAGGGGGAGTGATCTCTTAAAGTGTTAATCAAGTCTGTACTGTGGTGTCAAAAGCCCGTTGAAATCTTGGGGAATAGTGGAACTCAGTGGGTACTAAGAACTGGACGTAGGTCACGAGTTTGGACTGAACCAGTGTCTTGTGCTTTTGAAGAAAAATTGTAAACACCTAATTCACCCCCCTCTTGGATATAAAGCCTACCTCAACAGTAGAGTGTGAATTAAATGGTTTAAACAATTGATTTAAGGTGGGTGTTTTGTTGAAAGGAACATAAAAATCCATTTTTGGCCATTTTTCCTTGTTTCTTTTCAGGCCTGTTTTGGGCATAATAAAGGTTTATTTTGATGGTTTTGATGCTTACATTGGGTTTATGATGAAAAATTGTGGTGGGGCAAAGGTAGGGAAATCATTTTAGAAGCATTAGGATTGGAATTGGCAATTTTGGCCTAACATGTGTAGCATTTCGGATGGGCTGTGTTTCTTGGAGAAGGAGTTGGATTTTGGTAATTTTGAAGCCATAAATGGATTCAGCATACAAAATTGTATAGGGGTAGCTTGGGTCATAATTTTTGGAACAATGTATGTAACACCTTACTCTATCCAATTGAGGCATTTTAAGAATTATGAACCACTAATGTCCCATTTAGTAACCTGAAAAGTTAAACTTTTAAAAACTTCTCTTAAAACTCATGGGGTCATTCTTATAAAGAATGTGTTTTTCTGAAAAAATCTTAAAATCCTTAACTAGCTTTTATCAAGTCCAAACTTAGTGTTTCGGATTCCATGTAAAACCTTTTAGTAACCAAATAAGATCCGGGTTCTCTTCTATTTCACTTAACCCTTCCTTTTCACATATTCATGACTTAATAGCTACTTAACTAAAACTAATAATCTATATCCTCATCTTTTTTTAGAATATATATATCTCGTATATTTGGCATGTAAATATCTTAGGCCATAATTTATGTATCACCTGAGCTTTTAAACAAATTATCTACTTCTAAAGTAGGCTTAACATCTACTATCAATTATGTATCAATATACTAGTGTCATCTCAGGCTACCATAGTATTAGCTCTCTTTCTTATGGAGGGTATTTACATGCCAAAATATATATGTACATATATATATACACATCTCTAATATTATAAGAAGATAGGGCTACACAAATGGCCAATATTAAAGAAAACAATTATTTATAGCTTCTGCAACTCTAACTTTCTTCAGGCTTCAACTATAATGCTCTTGCCCAAGTACCTGCTCTTACTGTATGTCATGAAAGAAAGGGGTGAGATTTAGGGAAATGTCAGCAGCAACTACTTTTCATCATATTAATCATACAAGGTTAATATCTACGCATGTAAAAATAAGCCATATAGAAGAAAACCTTAAAAGTAACTAAGCTGAATAGCTAACTGGTGTACAATCTCTTTGCAGTTAGATAAACTGCTAACTAGTGCACAATCTCCTTGCAGTTAGAAAAACTTCTAACTAGTGCACAATCTCTTTGCAGATAGATAAAAATATATAATTAACTAGTGCACATTCATTTCACAAATTGAGAACATGAATACATAATGAATAAATAAAAGCTGGTGCACATACTAGGCAGATAACTACCCTGCCAATCTATCTGCTGCACATGGCCATGGGAAATATCTATGCAAGGGAAAATTTACATGTTCTTATGCTTAACTACAAAAAAATAGCACAAACAAACATGTTACAACCAATGCACAATAACATGAGAGGAAAAGAGCTACTACCTCTTGCACTTTCTTCCAATTTACTTTCTACCTTATTCTGTCCTTGATTACTCCTTGAAGGCTTGGGCAATATCAAATCCTATCATATATATTTAAGTAAGGGAAGATTAATACTTATACCATTTACAATTTGTAATATAACTAACTTTTCTTAGAATCCCAACTTAATGTAGCCTTACATTTTCACTGATCTTAAAAAATTCATAACTCTCTCTAGGAAACTCTAAATGAGATGATTCCAATTTCTATGTAACCATTTTCAAGTCTATTTTATAGGAAAAATATTTTACAGAATCAAATTATGCAAGTAGACTTCGAAAATGAATTAATTCTGACTGTTCATACTGGAACTCAGATTTTACCCTGTTTTAAAGCCCTAACTTCCAAGAATCATCACTATTTTTCTAGACATCTAATTTGTATGTTATTAAACTCATATTAAAGTTTAGAATGTTTACTAATAGCTCACAAAATTTCATAAGAAATGAAGATGATTTGCCCTATCAAAACAGCACATGAAATTCACGAGTCAGATTTCATCTTAACTGTTTTATACAAACTTCAAAAATTCGTATCTCAGTCCACAAAACTCTAAATGACCTGGTTCTAAGCTTATATTAAAGCTCTATATGTATACTAATACCTCACAAAATTTCATAATTATCTAAAGTTATTTGCCCTGTTTTTGCCTCGCATTACAATCACTGCTCCAATATGTTATTTTCAAGCTTCAGCATCTAAAACTGAACAACTTAATCAATTTTTGTTTTAACTTTCCAATTCACTCATATCATTGTAATACACGTACAAAATATTTACAGCTCATAGGTGTAGAATTTCCACATCTGAATCTAATTACAAGGTTTAGGTTTCTTTGTGCAATTGATTAGGTGGTTTCGACAATGATTTACCTAAGGCTTCTGCATCCAAATGGCTCTTGTGGACCCAATATGTTACTTGCTCTAAATTATGTTTCTTCCTCATAATTATAATTTTAAAAGCTTTAATCAAAAGCTTTAGTAAATACTAAATA
>JBAGKO010000002.1:7993340-8015309 GCA_037177275.1 Acacia concinna | reverse complement strand
ATCTATTAAAAATTAAGGTGTTACAGGTCCTACGTATAAATCCCTATCCACTTTGTCTCCTGTATTTAAATATTTTTTCATATATTGCTTATGTCAATACTCCCTTAACTATAATTAGACACCACATTGATTTCTAGATTTGTAATTTTCTTTAACTATAACCTCTCTTAACTAATTTAACTAATATCTTTAATCTTTCCAAAAAAGTCAACTGGGTCTTATATTTAAGACCAGAGGGAGCAATATCAATTTGAAAATTTAATATATCATATTTTATTCTATATAAAAATTAGGTTTTCTTTTAATTATATGTTAGTTTTAAATAGACTTTAAGCCTATGTAAATTCTATAATTTACAAATATGTACTTTATAGCAAAAAAAAAACTTACACTTATGTAGGTATTGATAGATTCAAAATCTATTTATGACCCTCACACTACTACAAAATATAACTTTTACATCCCCAAAAGACATCCATTTTATTAAAAAGGGATGTGAAAAAATAAAGGTAGTGGTATTTTTGTAATTTAATTGGGTTTTACGAGATCTTCCGCATCCCAAAAATAATTTGGGACATGAAATCTCAAATTTGGCATCCTAAAAATAATTTAGGATGCGGAAGCTAAGGGCCACTGTGGCCTAAAAGAGTTTTGGGACGCGGAAGGAGTTGATACATTTAACCCCTCCCCACTCCACTGGCATAATGCATCTCGTCCCCACACTCCCGATATCTTCGACACCCATTTGACTCACCATAGTGGAAGAAAATAGATGCAATGTCCCCTCAGTTTGCCAGTGAGTTAAGAAGATTTCGGCTTGGCCTTTGTACAACACACTTATAGTGCATGTCCAATTCTCTTGGTTGTATATAACTTGCCTCTCTGGTCACTTATGAAAAGCAAGTATATGATGCTTTTTATGATGATTTCTAGACCCAAATAGCCTGAAAATGATATCGACGTATATTTAGTGCTTTTGATTGATGACTTGAAGAAGTTGTGGGATGAAGGCATATATGTGTTTAATGCTTATACGTAAGAGTCCTTTAAGCTTCATGTAATAATTTTCATTACGATAAATGACTTTCCTGCATATGGAATCTTGTCAGAGTATAGTGTCAACGAGCACAAAGCTTGTTTGATATATGAAGCATATACACACTCCCATCAGCTTACACATGAAAGGAAAATAGTGTACCTTGGTCACATGATGTTTCTTCATCGATTCCACTTATATCGTAGGTTGAGAAAGAGATTTAATGGTTTACTAGAAAACAAATGGCTTCACAGGCATTAATTGGAGAGGAAGTTTATAGTTGGGTCGAACGTATCAATGTCATCTTTGATAAGAGTAAGAGGTATGCGGGTGAGAAGAGTACATGGAAGAAGAGGTTAATATTCTTTAATCTTATGTATTGACACATTATTGATGTGAGACACAGTATCGACATGATGCATATGAAGAAAAATGTTTGTGATAGTCTTATCGGTACACTTTTGCATATACTAGAGAAGAGTAAGGATGGAATTTTTGCTAGACTATACTTGGTTGAAATGGGAATAAGAGAACAATTACATCCACAACTAAGAGATGATGGTAAGAGGGCGTACCTGGAGCCGACAGCACATATACTATCAAAAGTTGAGAAAAAGAGTCTGTGTAGGTGTTTGTATGATATTAAGATGCTAGAAGGGTATTCTTCTAATGTGAGTAGGCTCATCTCAATGGACGATTTGAAGTTAGTGGGAATGAAGTCCCATGATTACATGTGTTGATGCAACAGGTGTTACCATGGCTATTAGAGGCATTATGAAAGATGAATTGCGAATCACCATAATAAGATTTTGTGTTTTCTTTAATTCTATTTATAGTAACGTTATCGATATTAAAAAGTTGGATAAATTGGAAAATGAGGGTTTCATTATTTTGTCCCTTTGGTAGTTCATTTGGTGAAGGAGGTTAGACTCTGCAGTCTAGTTTACCTAAGGTGAATGTACCCTTTTGAACAATACATGAAGATCTTAAAAGGGTAATAAAAAAATCTTTACTAACTTGAAACCTCAATTTTTGAGAGATATGTAGTTGAAGAGGCTATAGATTTTTGTAAAGATTATCTTTTTGACCATAAGGCACGGTCTCAATATGAGGAGTGGAGAAGTAAGGGAACAAGGGGTCTTAAAGTGAAGAGTATGACCTATTAAGAGGTGTTGTAAGCACACTTATATATCTTAAATAATATAGAAGAAATTCAACTATACCTAGATGAACACAGAAAGAATTCGAAGAACATGTACCCAAGGAAGAATGTAAAACAAGACATGCATACAATGGTTCGAGAAAAATGTTTCCAAAGAGACCGATGTATCAGAGACAATTCAATTGTTAGCTTGGGGCCTTCTTTTCAGGTCATTACATGGCAAGGTTATGATATAAAATGGTACTCTTTCTACACAAAAGCCCCAGATGATAAAAGTACCATGTAAAATAGTGGAGTGATGGTAGTAGCTGAAGCAATGCATTTTTCAAGTTCGAAAGACAACGGCCCAATATTGGTGTCTATGGCTTACTATGGAGTCATTGAAGAAATATGGGAGATGACCTATAACAAATTTAAAGTTGCTTTGTTTAAATGTAAGTAGGTTAACAATAATGTTGTTGTCATCAATCATTAGTTTAGATTTGTCACAATTGACCTTGAAAGGGTTGGTTACAAAAAAGAGCCATTCATTCTTGCAAGCGAGGTGAAACAAGTGTTTTATGTTACGGACCTGCAAACAAGAAAATGTCTATAGTACTTTAAGGAAAGAAATAGAAGGATGGTGATCCAACTTGTAACGTGGATGACACACCACCTTTCAATACAATTCAACCAAGATTAAGTGGGGTAGAATTAGTAGATGATGAATATAATTCAATAAATGATCATTGTGAAGGAATATGGGAAACCATGTGAAGTAAGACATATATTATTAGCAATTTTGTTATATGCTTATTTTGTTTTAATTACCTGTCTAACCACTATTTTGTTTAATTTCTTTTAATTATCTATCTAACATTATTTTCTCTTGACAGGAATATGGCAACTTTGATAGGGCACATAGTGATGAGCAACCGATTGTGATAACGGTTAGAGATAATACAAAGCTTGGAGAGTTGGTTGCTTGGCAAGCATAACAAAGTGATCAAATGCATGTAGACTTTAATGCCAATATGCAACTTGTCATACCTTATTTTTATTATCTTCGTCTTACTCGACTAAGGCCTTTAGAACGATTAGTTATGATCATAAATTAGGAAAATAGGGAATAATTTTTCACTTTCTCGGGTTACTATTCATCCACCCCTTAATTTCGACCAACTTTGAAAAATCATAACTAATTCTAGAAAATTCGAAATGACATGATTCCAAGTTTTCTAGAAATCTCTTTCCTTCTTCTTTAAGGGAAAAATGATTTCATACAATGATCACATGGCAGTGGACATACACAAGGCCTCAAACATGTATTGTTCATATGCTTAAAATGGCACTATTCATTTGGTTATTTTCTAATTTTCCTTGATTTTTGGCCCAACTTTAGGAGGCACAACTTTCTCTAAAAAACTTCAAATGACATGTTCTACCACTCAATTTGTAGTTAAAAATACCCTCTATTAGCATGCAAAGGCTTATGGTCAGATTCAGCCATTTGTTCAAATTGTAGCCAACCTAGTTCTAAACCTGAATTAGCCAAAAACCAAGTGCCAAAAGACCATAAACATAATGCCATGCTATTTTCCCTTACCTCACAACGTTCATGCACCATGGGCAGCATAACAACTATATAAAAACATTACCTCACAATTTCGACACAATATAGTAGCATACAATTTCGGTCCAGAATTCCAGTATCACAACATATTTACAATCATTCATAAACATTATAAGGAACAATTTTAATATGCTCAATCTTTTTCTTTTCCTTGCCTCCCGATGTTCCTTCACCTACATTATAATAGGGTAAGGTTTCTAGAGAAACCTTAGTAGCAGAACTATAACCAATAACAATGTAATACAACGCAAGTCATGCAATATGTAATACTCGTACTACTCATCTAGTGCCCTTTCTCTCGGCACTCACCATGTATAGGGAGTATGCACATGAATCTACCTCTATCACATAGCCAAGACATATAACCAGGGATCATACATCTCGTACATCTCATATATGATAGCTCAACCATAACACTGTAAAACAAGCAACAACACATAACAGACAAGCAAAGCAATTATAAATTAAGGTTAGAAGTTCTAGCTACTAATCACTTCCTAACAACATAGTTGCTTTCCTTCGCTTCTAGTGATACTGAGACACCCCTCTGAAATGCCTAAACATAATACAATGTAAAGGCATTAATGTATGCTACTACTACTAGAGCGGAGACCCTTTCCCCTTACACATAGAGTCCGGATTATACTTATCCTTTAACTAATTTTAGAGACCAATTTCACACAATTTTTTCCTTTGAATCCATTTAAGATATCTACATTATCAAAGTCACATTGCACCCCTATCAATCCCTCGTGGCCGAATACCCCTCTCTTATAGGGTCCTTAGTGATTTCATCGGTTCAATGTTTCGCATGTGTTCTTGTAACATTTTCTCAAGTAAACCAATGTCTTGAACATAATGGAACCATCAAACCAATGAAAATTAAACCATACTTGGCCGAAACACATACACATTATTCAAGGCAATATTTCAACCCAAATCAAGCTCACACACCACATTCTAGCATTTTCCAATATTTTTAAGCATAAACAACATCAATTCCTCCATTTCTCATACTAGCCAAAACATGGACAACACTTCCATAGTTGGAAATGCCTCTAAAACCATGGAGAAGAAGGGGAAAATGAAAGGAGATATAGACTAGAACATGCTTCAATCGGAGGATTAATCGGTGTAGTTTGATTCGCCTTGAAATTCTAAGAAGGTAGGTCGAGTTTCCAATTCGCTAGAGGTTCCCCAAGGGCTCCAAAACTTTAGCCAAAATGAAGGGGAGGGGTCCTATTTATAAAAGAGGTGTAATGGCATTCTTGTAAATAAATGGAACTTCATTTTCTATGTGTTCACACTTGAGTACACCCTTCTCTTGCCACATGTCCCTTCTTTGACTATCTCTTGGCTCGAAGTAAAATTAGTATTCTCATCCCAAATTGGAAAAAGGTTTTGAGGGATGATAAGGATATGATTTGCCAACAGATTTTAGTGTGCATGTTTCATACATGTACAATTCTATCTTATTTCAATTGGTTGAATGAAATATAATTATCTTATGTTGTACCTTGTAGTAAACATATGACGTCTTAGGCACACTGGAGTTCAAGAAGTATTGGATGGAGGAAGTTCAGTTGCGGTGGAAAGATTTCAAGACTAGGCTCATAAAAGATTACATTTAGGGGCAAAACGAGATAAGGACCCATGTGATAAGTATAGCTATCTATCTCCTAAAGATTAGAGGTTGTTTGTTGTTTCATGACAAGACCCTAAATTCTTGATAAACTTTTATGATCATACTCTATATAATTGTCTCTAATCTTATTTGACAAGGTTGTTTCATTTTTTTGGTTTTCTGTTTATAAGAACTGAGTGAGGCAAATAGGTTGAGGCAAGCAAATAATTTATATCCACATTTGATGTCTCAGGGTGGTTATCGGAAACTTGAACAAAAGATTATGGAGAAAGAGTTACAGAAAATGAAGGAGGCAGTTAAATCTGATCTACCATTGTTGTTGAGAACCCAAAACGTCCTCTACGTCATAAGAAGTAGAAAGTAAGGAGGGCTAAGGGTAACTATTATGTAAATCCTATCGCTGCTGAGGTTGTTGCAAAGATTGTAAATATTGTTCTATACTGAGATTTGTAAAACCAATTGTTCGATATATATATTGCTTTTTTGTTACTTGTTTATGGAAAATATGGTATTGTAGGATGAATTTGAAAAGCAGGTAATACAAGGTACCTTCAATCAGTCTAGTCGGATGGACAGCTTGGCTACAGAATTAGGAAGCCCAATCACCTCAGTCACGTTCGAGGGGAGATGAAGGGGATTGGAGTTGTAAAATTTTTGGATGAGCCACAAATGTGTCATGGGGTGAGCCCAATAGGGAGTTTGTTGCTAAGATTCAAGAGGAACTCACTCAATCCATCTAATACAAACTCACTCAATCATTTAAAGATAAACTCAGTCAATCCAAACTAGAGATGATGCTGCAATTGCATGGTGAGTTTCAATCTTTCGTTCAATCTAAGAGGGAGAATCAAGAATGTAGAACCCATAAATCTCCAGCCTTCTAGAGGCACCAATTGCCAACCCTGATCCCATTATTCTTAGTGGAGATCCTTGCACTCTATATTTAGATGTCCCAGAGCTACGAGTTGTTACCGATGCTCTCTTATAAACACAAACAACCACATATCGTCATATGCCGATTCTGGATGAGTTTCGTCAGGTCAATGTCACTTGTGTTCAAGAGGGGGAGGATGCTACTTCCATTTCGATCAATGATTTAGATGTTGTCACACTTAGTTAGTCGATAGGATATTTTATCATCTGGCCTCAGCATCTTATTGCTACAGTGACAACACATCTAATTATAGGAAACACATTACTTTTACTTCAATTGTCTTAGACATCCTACTTATAATTTTAGTTTATGTTTTATAGGACTAAGAAGGTAAGGAGAAGCATGCCTTCTTAGCAAGATTGCAGAAGCTTTCCAAACAAATTATCAAGATTGACTTGGAAATACTTTTAGGGATTGTGGGTGCTAGAACGACATATCCTTTTGGAATTGATAAGAAGGATATTAGGGAGTTCCTAAACTTGGAAGACATTGATATAACATGGGTTAAACTAGGTGTCATGTAAGTATTTTTTGTTTTTAACTTCAATTAGGGTCACTATTATTTAGGTGTTTAACTCCAATTAATTGTATAATAGATACTTCCATAACTTGTGCAGCATGTTGGGTACAAGTGATCTATATGACTTCCTATATTCAGCTCACACGACAAAATAAAATAATAATAGCATGGAAATTAGGACTAGCTAGTAGGCTTTACAATGGGAGAGACTAACTTACCATGTTACTTAGCTCCAATAGTTGAAGGGTAAGTATTCTAATATTGTCTAATTGAAATATTTTTAGTTTGTTAAGGATTATCATTTTTATCTAATCTCAGTTTAATCTATATATGTTGTTATAGTTATTATTGTAGTTTGTATGTTGTTTCTCTTGAGATCAATGTCATCTATTGGTTTGATCCCCTGAATAAAAACCAAAATCATACTTAAAATCTGTATTTAGTACGTAAGTTTCATTGTTTGTTTATTAGTGAACAATGACTTAAATAAAATGTTTTATTGTTTTTTATTTCCAATTATAGGGCGTTGAAGGCACATAAAATGTTTTAATGTTTTTATTTCCAAAAGTAAGCAATTTGATTTCAAGTTCTTTTACTGACTGTTGTTTTAGATATGTGTGTAATACTTTTAATCATTCTCTTTTGGTAGTGCCCCCAACAAGGAAGGGGAATTGAGTGTGAATATTATGTTTTGCTTTACATGAATAATATAATTCAGAGTGGACAAACTGTAGATTTTGAAGAGGTAATCACTTCCTCATCCTCAAATAATAATATTTTTACTATGTGAATTGTTCATTCTTCATTTACTTAACAGATGTATCATAAAATTACTTTATTTTTCAATTTGTAGATTTTCAATAGTGATGATGTTTTCCTTGCAGACGACATTGATACTATTCGAGACCTTTTAGCGGGTTATCTTATTGGACTGATGGATAATTAGTTCTTGCCATAAGTTCTGACAAGTTTTATGAGCTTTTTTGTTGATTATAGGTCTTAGATATAATAACTTTGATTAGCTACTGCGTACTATGTTAGCTAGTGTTGTATGTTTATTTACTAGTAATTTGATTAAATATCTGTTTAAGTAGTGATTGGTTGGATATCTATTTATATAGGTTGATAATATGCCTATATAGACTATCAATGGACAATGAAAAAATATGTGCAAAATTTTTTTGAAAAAATGAATTTTTTAATGTCTGCATTTTAAATTAGGGATGTCGTACCAAAATTTACATTAAGGGATGCGGTACGGTTGCTAATGTTGGGACATACCATGTCCCAAAAATGTGTTTTGGAACATCGTATGTCCCCCATATGACGTCCCTAATTTTCCTTTCCATGTCTCTAATGTTTTGGACATCATTTCTTTGCTTTCTACATCGCCCAGATACACGTCCCCCCCCAAAAAGGGACATTAAAAGGCGTATATATAAAGTTTTTATATGTTCACATTGTCAGTAGGCCTTTATAAAAGTTTCAGACTTAAGTAAACCTTCTGAAGATTTAGACTTGAACCTTAAAAAACCTGAATTTAGGCTCTAGGTACATGCCTAAAGCTCCTATTGTAGGCTCAAGCATTTTTAGTTAAAGTGTAGCTCAACCTATCCCATCTTAAAAAGTACTTATAACTGTATAATAACATCAATATTAGAACACCAATATTATGCATATATTATTAGTTACAGTGAAAAGCTAACCTCTCAATTAATACTGCAAAGATAAATTAGCCTCCATGTTTTTATGAGACCATAAGATCACCTCTTTAAGAGACAGAATCAATATATGAATTATGAAATACATTACTGTAAACAAAAGAGATTTAACCAAGTGCCTAGATTTTGAATGGTGAAATGTCTAAATATTTGGTGTAGTAGGTTGTTTTAATGTACTCTCGCTAATTCAACATAAATGATTCAACATTATATAGCAAAAAAAAAACAAAATTAAGATCTTTTTTATAAGAAGAATTCTATTAACTCTTATAAATTGACAATATTTTAGCACATTTTCTTCTCTTTTTATCTATTTTTGGATTTAAAATATGTAGAGATAGAGGTTCATAGAAAAAAAATGTGCTTATCAAAAACATCAAGGAAAACAATCAAATAAATTCTTATTATGTCTTATATAGTTTGTGAGTTAATTGAGAATATATAAATATTCTCTCTTTGATATAAGGATAAAGATAATCTTTGGAGCTCTGTTGGAACCAAAAAGTAAGTAAAGAATAAAGGAAAGGAAATGCTTAAAGTTAACAAAAAAAAAAGAACATATACAACATGCCTTAACAAGTTGAGAACCTGTTGAAGCTAGTATAAGAAAGACAATATTTGCTTTATGTGTCACTAGCCACAGCCACTGGCAGAACTTTTTGAAGCAATGATGACTTTGAAGAAGTTTTACTCTCTATGTCATTGACCACAGCCAGTGACAATACTAGCTAAGACAAGTAAAGAGTGTGAAGAAAATTGTTCTTTATGCCACTGACCACGACAATGGCAAAACTTGTTAAGGCCAGGACAAAAAATCTTGGGTTTTTCTTGTTTCTCTCCCTTTTTTCTCGTTAATTTGTCAATATGGATTTTTTTAGCTTAGTTTTTGGTTTGGATTGATTACGAGTGTTGAAAACTCTCATTTATCATTACTTTTACCCATGGTATGGATTGTAACTACTAGATTATCTTACTTTTGTTGGTCAATGAGTATTTGTGTTAATTTTTCTTTATACTTGATGATATCTTGTGCTTGATCACCACATGATTAGATTACTTCAATTGGAAGATGCTTGAGAGAGATATTTTGATTATAGAACTTAGGAAAAATCGTGTTAGACTTGACGTTTATGCATTAAATGGATGGTTTGTTATTAGAATAGAGATATACTCGTATTTAACAATATAGCATAATCTATTGAAGGATTATTTTGAAAAGATGGTTTTCATTCATTGTAAACAAGAGACCCAATTTTTCAATTTCTATTACTTTGCTTCGTTGTTTTCATTTTTCATATATAAGACAACTTCATTAAAACAGAGGAAAATGATTACAAACAAACCTGGGCTAACTTACATATATTAGATCCATAAAATATAACAGTTATCCTAAGACAGGAAACTAAACAAATTGAAACAAAAAATAGAGTAAATAGAAAATGAAAGACACGGAAGGAAATAAAGCATACAATATTGCTGGTAGGAGGAAGCAATGCAGCCAACAAAAGAAAACTATCATGAACCTCCAAAAACGTGAAAGGAGCTAGAGATACTCAAAGAAGACCTATTAGATGGGTGTTGTAGCACATTTCCCAAAGGACATGGGCCACCTAGATGAACCAATGAGGTTCAGAGCTTCTTGTTGGAAGAGAAAAATGAAAGATAGACAGAGCCGTCAAAACCGATTAGAGAAAAGGAACAGGTCAAGCACTAAACAAGAAGTTGGAATAAAATGATAGCTGATCCTTCAAACCTGTAAAACAAAATAAACCAAGCCTCAAAAGAAACCAAACATGAAAGAGGTAAGTAGCCTAAACATCTAAATACCAATCATGATACTTCCCATTTCATGATTAGGGAATAAACCATAATTCATGCAACATCCATGCGAATCTTTTTGGGAAAAGACCCACAAGAACTCGATTCTTGAGAATAATGAAAACCATAAGAGATAGGATGATGAGAGCCTTGACTGTGATGTCGACCACCTGAATAGTAGAAAAGGGCTCAATAAAAGAGACATAAAAGGTGAGGAGAGCAAGGAACAACAATCATTGAAAGCTTACACAAAAACACTAAAGCTTCCTCACTAGTGAGAACCTTAATACGCATATATGTTGAGTTTGAGCAATTATGAATCAAAAGAGGCTAATCAAGCACAGGTAGATAGAAGATACACATGTAAGGACTAAATACATAGAAACACTCAATGAACGAAATAGGTGAGAGCACCATTTATAAGCCTACATGCATGAGAAGCTCCCAATGAATCTCCTGAACTCTATGCACACACATCAAACTATAAAACCAGTCAAACCACTCATTGGGAACATCATAATAAGCAGTAGAGCAAGCACAAATCACATTATATTCCATCACAAGGTGTGGAACATGTTCTCTGTAACACCTTACTTTTAATCCTTTACCTTCCTTTAAGCTGGCCTTTGAAACCATCGTTGTGTCGGAATAGTGGAACAGAGAAATTAAAATTTCAAAACATGATAACCAAAATAACCACTTTCTGTTAACTTATAGGGGTATACATAATCTGGAATATACAACACTATTGCTGTTTACATCTACATGCCAGAAAAACATAAAACAAAGATGTCTATACTTAAACTCTTTCCTTTCCTCTGCCTCCTGTAGAGCCTTCACCTTTATTGTGGAGAGTGTAAGGTTTCTGGAGAAACCTTAGAAGCAGAATCATAACCAGAAACCATGTAATGCAATGCATGTCGTGCTATATGCAATGCTCATACTTTACCTCTGTTGCCCTCACTCGGCACATACTGTGTACCAAGAGCCTGGACGTGACTCAATCCAAACTCAAACTCAAATAGCCAAGGCATAAACAAGGAGTCATATTTCTCATGCATACAGGCTAACACAATCAGAATACATCATACAAGCATACAACAAACAATACAAAGCAATATAGGTTAAGGGTAGAGATTCTTGCTACCATATACTCCTCACATGGTGTACAGGCTCTGCTTCACTGTTTCTGGTACTACTGGATTCCTGGTATGCCTCTTTGTTACACTTATACAAACCACAATACAGGGCATTACTATCTACTTCTAACATTATACTATTGCACTTCCCTCTTTGTACCCCTAAGGTCCTTGTTCCCTACTACTAGGTGTCCTGCCCCT
The DNA here is from genome assembly GCA_037177275.1 of Acacia concinna. Classification (NCBI taxonomy): domain Eukaryota; kingdom Viridiplantae; phylum Streptophyta; class Magnoliopsida; order Fabales; family Fabaceae; genus Acacia; species Acacia concinna. The sequence goes on along the minus strand of JBAGKO010000002.1, from coordinate 8,003,521 downwards.
TCCTATACTGTACCCATCCTCTACCTACACCCCTCTGCTATTCACCCTATCCAGCTTGGGTCCTCGCTGCTACTGGCTTATCCTTACTACCTGGCTCAGGACAGTTGGGCAGCATCTCCCTTAAGATGTGCCCACTAGACCTCCCGATTGCTGGGCAGCACCTCCCCCTAAGAATTTGTAATTCTAACTGGGATTGTTAGACAACACCTCCTCCTAGGAAATGTTATCCTGGTCCAGAACAATTGGGCAGCACTTCCTCTTAGGAAGAGTCGTTTTGGCCTAGATAGTTGGACAAAACCTCACCTTAGGTTCACTATATAGGCCTGCCCAATTGGACAAAACCTCCCCCTAACTACTATAAATAACTATTGGAAAATAAAGAAATTCACAAGAGGGAGGGATCCATAACTTATTTGGATCAAAGACCCCAGGCCGAGATTCCTGGAAATTTCTCCAGAACTTCCTTATTGAGAGCTAACTTTAGAGAGAGAAATTTCTAGAGAGAAGGCAGAGCATTTGGTGTGAGAAGAAGGGGAAATGGTGAGGGGTATTTATAGGGGAGGAGGAGGGGTCATTTCATAAATATTTTTTGATATTTAGGTGTAATTTTCTCCGATTCAAACATGTGTCACTCCTCTTCTCTTAACAAGTGTCCTTTCTTGGAATTTGTGAGGGACACCTCATGGGGCAGGTGGCAGCCTTTTTTGCTGCCAAAAAACTAGCTCCCCCAATCCCTTTTATACTGATATTCTCATCTGATCAACCATAAACTTGGAAAATTCTAAAAAATTTTGTAGATGTCCAAAATTTTTCAAAAATTCAAGAAAATTATCGAAAAATGTCAAGAGGCTACCATAAAATTTTTTAGGACATTTGGAACTCACAAAAATAATTTTCTATTGAAAAGTCCCTTATACCAGCGATTAGCCGATTTCAACAATTTTTGCTAATATCTTTGGACTTTTCCTTGACTTCCAAATTATCTTAGAAATTCTATAAAATAATTTATTAATTTTCCATAATCCCAATTTAGAACATTGAGGTCTTAAAATATCTGATAATATTAATTTTTGGCCAAAACCCCTGTTCGGCCAAAAATTATAAAAATATGCTAAAATTTAGCAAAAATTCTTCGGACCTCCAAAAATCATTTTGATTATTTTGTATTGTTCTAGACCTTCTTTAATATTTACTGGGATTTTATGGGATTTTTCTGGGCTCTTGGACCTGTCCGCATTTCGACATGAAGCTTTGCGAAATTTTTCCTCTTTGCACAGTGGTCCTTCCCCATATTCCACTTCAATTGTTGTGAGATATTTCAGTTCTCTACATACTAAGGCCCTCTGCTCATCCGGAATACCTTATCTAAGCCCCAAAAAATATCAAGGTACGATCCTCAGCCGATTCCAAAAAACACTATTTCGACCTAAATACCCTATTTTAACTTAAAAAAAATTTCAAGATGTTCCAGCTAACATTGCAATTTTATCAATTGAAGAGAAGTAAACGTGTTCAACTGATGAATAAAAAAGGAAGAGTTTGTGGGTGATATTGGGAAGTGAAATTTAAGGTAAAGACTAAGTTAGTAATTTTATAAATAATTTATAAAATTAATGTAGATTATATTATATATAATTAATACGAGTAATATAAACTAAAAAATTAAATAGATTAGGTATGTAGGCTTGTAACCTAAGTTTTATGAAAACAAGCGTGGCCTTACCTAAATATGTTTGATAATGAGCCTACGTTTAGCCTATTAAATAAGGTAGTTTAGGCTGTAGACCCCTAATAAGAGCATAGTCAATTTTCATTCTGACCATTCTCTTTATTGACTTTTCCTACTATTAAATAAACTTCTTATGGTTGACATATATTTATCATGTTATAACAATATATTGTAATTTTAAACAACATATATATATATTTAAATTAGTTAAAATGGAGAGGAAGGTTAATGGAGAGTACTCCTCCCCCTATTTCTCATTATATAGTATTTAAGTATTATCAGGCTTAATTAAAAGTGATTCTCCCATGTATTTTTACTCTACACGAATTCAACCCCTTTTTTGTGAAAAAAACGTTTGAATCACCATCATGAATCAGATCCTCTCCCACTTAGCTAGCCACCATTGGTCTCTCATCATACTTGGATGAGATCCTAGATTCAAATCTTGACACGTTTGTATACGCTTGTTTAAGTTGTATTAAAATCAAAGGCCTTATAACTTAATAGTAATAGTATCTCTCAAGTGGGAGGAGGTCACGGGTTCGATCCCATCATTGTAACTTCAGGCCGTTAGTACTTGCCTGAGCTTATGAGCTCTAATTTTTTTTTAAAAAAAAGTTGTATTAAGAAACTAACCACCATTGGTACAGGTTTTTTTTTTTTTTTTGGTTTACTATAATCTACGAAGAGACGTTCATTTGTAGGACCCGTAATCAAGGAAAGGACATAAATTTAATTTGGAAAAATTGTCTTTTCTTTTATTTGTAAACAATCTTTTTCTATCTAATAAAAGTGATCATTGTAAAATTTACATCTACCCAAGTCCAACGCTGAACGCCCATAATTTGTCATGTTATTTTATTTAATAAAGAGACAAGTATTTTTGTTTTGCCAGAATAATCAGACAAGTGTGTGTGTGTATTAATACATGGAGTATCAATTCTGTGCTCTAGATTAAGCTCTGATGGCAATATAATAAATCTAACTGCACTTTCCATTGGCTTTAACTAACTTGGAGTTAATCTTTTTTTGGACGAAAGGGATTAGTTAAAAACTTTAAATAGGAATTTAAACTTTTAAAATACTTTTTAATTTTAATTATTTCTTAAACTATACACTAATTTGGGGACAATAGCAATTGATAATGTTAATTAAAAAAAATGATATATAAATTGTAAATATCAAAATTTGAATTACAAGTTCCGAAATTTCTATTATAACTAATCCTTATTTAATTGAAAATAAAAAGATCCTTATTAAATTTTTTTAAAAAATAATCTTTTGGTGCTTTTAATTTTGACCCAATTACAACTCAATCCTTACAATTTTATTTAATGCAACTTAATCTCTCTAGTTTTAACTCGATTGTACATAACTCAATCCCTTAACTTTAACTTACTACAATATATTCCTACAGTTTTAAGGGTTAAGGTGAAAATTTGTTTAGAAATTTTTACTAAAGACTAATATATATTGTCCTAAAAGTTTTAAACATTAACCCTTACAGTTCAAAAGTTAACTATTGATGTACTTTTTTTAAACACTCAACCTTAAGTTTTTTTTTAAATGGTGTAGGTTAAAATTGCTATGTTTTGAAACTTTTGAGGTGACATTGGACCTAGAAAAACCTTGAGGGCAATATTACTCTTAAGTAAAAACTTCTAGAACAAATTTGTTCATTAACCCTAATTTTAACTGTTATATAATGGGAAAATAGTATTCATGTCCCAAGGAGTAGAGAAAATATAAAAAAAAACCCTATTATAGATTCCTCTATCAAAAAGGTACCTAGGGACCTTAGTGATATAGAATTCCAAATATGAACTTACCTTATTGATAAGTGTATGTGACTATATTATTAAGTTAAATAGTAGCTATTGGCAAACTTATATATGTTAACTGAAGCATCTTCCATTGACAAGTGTACATGACTATATTAATAAGTCATAGATTAATCATTAACAAGCCAATCTATGTTAACCAAACCAGCTCCTTTTACCAAGTATGTATTATTATATTGACAAGTCATAGAGTGATAATTGACAAGTCCATTTATGTTAACTAAAACAGCTTCAATTGACACATGATGTGCCTATATCAACATGTTATAGAGTAGCCATTGACAAGCTCATCTATGTCAATAATATAAATTGGTTTTTTTTAATAGAGGAATCAATAATGCGACTTTTTTTTTTATAAGAAGGATTTGCAATTGAACTTTTTTTTGATTTTTTTCTGGTCCTCAAACCTGAGTGCCAGCTATTTTCATGTTTATAATTTAGTCTCTGTGTTTTATAATATACATTAGGGACTGAATTAAGAAATGTTTAAAGTATAAGACTGAGTTGCAATGAGTTAAAGTTTGAAAGACTGAGTATGACATAGTCAAAATTATATTTATTGAGTTGTATCAAGTCAAAATGTAGAAATTGAGTTACAACTTATTATTTAAAATTATAGTAAATAAAATATTTAGTTTTCCTAAAGTTTACTTTCCTAATTAGCATAAGTAAAACATGTTAGAAGTACTTTATAAATAAGATTTTTTCAGAGCAAAACTTTATAAATAAGATTAGAGGAGTGCATCTAATATCTTCTGATATAAAAAAAAATTTAAAGTGTGGTGGTTTCCCAAATCTGCCTGCATTTTTCACAATTAATTAGGCATGGCGGAATAACAACTTTTGTGCATCATCCCAAAATCAACATAATTTTTTGTGCATCCATTAAAAAAATGAGTGTATGTGGTATGTAGTAAGTAGTAACTTAATAAAAGAAACAAACCAACTCTCATTAAGACTTTAGAGGAAAATTAATCAAAGGATAATGAATCAATAAATAAGGTATGGATAAAATTGATGAGTAAGATGTAAGTAAATATAAGGACCAAACAAGAGAGATAAGAATGCCAATTCATGTTGAGATAAGAACTAATAAAGAGCATTCTTAGAGAGGAAGAAAAAGGAAAAGGATAAAGTCAAAGCATATGATAGAAAGGCCATATGGTGTTGAGTATAACGCATTAAATAAAACTAAATAAGGTCAAATTTATGATAATAATGTAATAAAATCACTTATAGCCTGTTTGTTTCGATTACATAGGAGATGGTTATATATATAATCCTGATGCAATATATTGATTACAACGCTTAATTATGCTTACGTAATATAAACTAGATTACAAAATGTAATCCTGATTACATCATTTAATGTAATGATGATTACATTGGTAGGAGTGATTAATGTGGATGCAGACATCCTGTAATCAAGTGAAAAAGACCCTATTGTCATTATAATTTTTTAATTTGACCAAAGTGTCCATCCATACATATTTTTAAATATTAAATAATTATTACCATTAAATATTAAAAATATTAAGTAATTATATAATATTTGTTAAAAAAATATCCCCAATAATTTTTTAAAAAAATATATATTCCACCATTAAAAATGTTAAAATATCTCATTAAATAATATTATAACCATTAAATATTAAAAAATTACGATGAACTCAACTTGTATCTAGTATAATATTTCCACCATTAAATATGAAAAAATTATTATAAACTTGATATGTACATAGTACAAATTGAAAAGGTTACCAAAAACTCAAGTTGTATATTATACATATATGTGTAGATAGGAGTAATTTTATTTTTTGACTATATTATTCTCATATATTCTCATGTGAGATGTAATCCAACCAAATGTTTTTATGTATATACATCATTTTTACTCAATGACGAACCAAATAAATATATAAAATCATCATTACAATATATTACATTACATTGTATTACATTCAATTACATTATCTTCGATTCTATAAACTAAACGGGCAATTAGTAGATGCTTAGTAGGATGAACTCCTTTGCAATAAATTTTATATATATATATATATATATATATGTACCCCATTGTTTCCAAATTGAATACATGAAGTAACAAGAAAACGAAAGTGACAAAAATAGGAAGAGGACATGTTGCAAAATGTATTAGTCTTCTTATAGTTTTGTTAAAAAAAGAAAAAAAAAAAAGGAGTCTTCTTACTGAATTGTACACCTTACTTTTATTTATGCTTTTCAAAATGATTTTCAATGTTTTACATTCTCTTTGTGATTCATCTTATTAATCTAAATGCTTTTTATATTTCAAAGGGGTGTGGAATTGTATGTGAATATGCAAGAAAGATTATATATGGTTATATCCATAAATATTATGATCTCCCTAGGAAGGATTGCTATGTGAAATATTCTATGGGGTAAAAATTCTGTGTGAAAATTTCTGTGTGAATTGTTATGGATCCAGCTAGGGGATGTCTTAGTATGTCTAAGTGATGCTAAGTGATGAAATTATGATATTTTAGATGCTTATGAGTTTTTATAGCATATTCACATATAATTATATTATAGAGATTTAAATTGTTTTCTATTAAGTTAGCAGCTACACATTATTGGTTAAAACTTATGTAGTTTGTAGTGCCCGTAATTTGAAAAATAGGGTTTAGGAGTTGATTGTGCATGAGGAAGGTGTTAGGCACCCCATGATACTCATTCATAATACCCTAAGTTAATTATTAAAAAAATAGCCTTTGAATTTATTTTAATTACAGAAAAAGAAAGAAAATGTTTACAAGAAAGGGAAAATTGTTTCTTTACATTTGTTGGACTTGAGTCCTTGACCTAGGAACAAGGTCTAAAATCTACGTACCCTTTATAGGGATTAAAGCCACATAGTTCGAGTAGGTAAAAATACGTGTCAATTAGTTGGTGTTTTTAGAAATTATTTAATTTTTTTTGGAAAAGATTATTTTTGTTTGGTTTGTATTTTCATTTTGGAAAAATATTATTTCTTTATTTTATTATTTAAAAAATATTTAGGAGTAAACTTCCTAAGGAGATTCTAATAATCACACGGAAGAATAATCATTTTTATGCTTATAGAAGTTCTAAAAACCTCACGGCATAAAAATCCTTTGAAATCATTTTTCATTTTATTCAAAAAGAGGATTTCTCAAATTTATTATTTTTTAAGAAAGAGCTTGACCATAAAAAATAGAGGAAACCTTTGCTCAATCATTCAGCTCATAAGGAAAAACTTTTCAACATATTATCTAGAAAATAAGGTATAATAAAGAGGATAATAATCAGAGGCAAGACACATACATTTTGATCCTTATGTACTTGGGGGCTATATGATGAACAAGATAAGGAACCAAAAGGAAAAAATGAGAAGCATAGAGAAAACTTTTGTTTAGACTCAACATCAGGCAAAAATGTTAAGACTTTGTTTGAGCAAAGTATAGACAAGATGGCCTCTAATGTGATCTACCATTTCCCATAAGAAATATGTTTGAGCAAAAGCTCTCTACCCTGTTTTACCTTTCTCTCAACCCTAATGTCCTCTTTTGATTCCCAAAACTTGTTCCCCTTTTTTTTCAAATTCTTCTCCGTGTCAATTCTCTCTCTATTTTCTTGTGCTTTTACTCTCCAAATTTCTCTTTTTTTCCTCCCTTGCTTCAACCCTTTCTCCTCTGTTAATAAGTTTGGGTTTCCTTCATAAATTCTATCTTTCCTTTAATTTTTGTTTTATTATTATTTTTTAATTTAATGATGATTGCAAATTAATCATCATCAAAGATATGAAAGACTTTTTTTATTTTTATATTTTTTTCATTTTTTGTTGTTGTTTAAACTTCTCTGTTAAGATGATTGTTAATCTAGGCGTCCATGATCATTAGTTGGGTGGATTTTGTTAATTTTTAATTTTTTAAATTTGTTGTTGCCCTTTAAGATGACTACCAATCTGGGCATCAATCATCATTAATTGGGATATTTTTATTTTTTTTGTATTTCCCTTTTAAGATGACTATCAATCATAATTAATTAGGATATTTTTATTTTTATTTTCATTTTTAATTTTTAATTTTTATTATTTTTATTCCTCTTTTAAGATGACTACCAATCCGGGCATCCATAATCATTAATTGAGATTATTATTATTTTTTATTTCTTGAGTGGTGCTCCAACAAAATGGGGGTGTTCACAGAGACAATGACAAAGACATCTAAATCTGTCAACTCAATTCTTTCATTAGATGTCCATGAAAAACTGAAAGAAAGTATGGGGATGAAGATGAAGGGTGTTGGGCAGAAAGATAGTTTAGCTAAGGTTTAAAGATGAAGAAAGTGGGAAGAAAGGGATTAGGAAATTGATTAAAATAATTTATTTAAATTATATTTTTATTAAAAAAGTAAAATCATACAAATTAGGTAAATGTGGATTAAAATTAAATGAGGTGTTGTATCCCGAGTTTATCTTACTTTATTAACATTGCATAATCACCCCTTAATGCTGCTTAGTCAACATTTTCCATTATAATTATTAATGGTGTTAACTTTTTAGGACTACAAGTGCATTCTATAAAATCAAAGAACTAAAATGTAACATCATGCAAATTTAAAGGACTAAAAGTATATTTAGCCATTTCTAAATTAATCACAATTCTATAAGGCTTAAAAATTATATTTTTCTAATACTAATTATAATTTTATAGTAACTTTATCATGGAAGAGGATGCAATCATCGTCCTTTTTTGATTATCTTCTCATAATCTCATCTCCACCCTTGGATGATGAAATTGATGGTTTAGATTGAATATTTTATAAAACTATTATTATAATATTTTATAAATTGAAATTTATAATTTTTTTCTATATTGAAATTATTAATTGTACAGATTGGATTTTAAGAGTTTAAATTTATTTGTATATATTTATAGTAATAATTTTATAAAGATTAAATATGAGCCACTTAATTTTGCATTCTAATGATGGATAGAAGATAATGAGAAATGAGATAATGAGAGAAACCCAACCCTCTAGTTATTAGTAAAACATTCGAGATAGTTATAAAATATTCAAAAAAATTTTAATTTTTCATCAAAGTTTTCATTATCATTAAATATTTTTATTTTCTTAATGAATAAAATTATTAGCTAAATCATTCCCATTATTGAGTTGTTTGTTTATTCAAAATTGACCAAAAATGGGAAAATGTGACAAAAGTCACCAAATTTGTAGCCTATTTTTAGTAGTAAATTGACCATGTGGTAACACAATTACACAAATTGTAGTAAAAAGGGGGGAAATAAAAATGCACAAATTATTTTAACACAATTTGACATAATTTTAAGCGAAAATTGGGTTTTCTCAAGGAACGGTGCAACGACAACATTTCCTGGCCAAAAGGGTTTGTGTCCACTCTCTCTCATGCCCTGAAATGTATGATTCCATTGCATCTACTCCAAAAATGGGTTGGAATTTTATTATTTCTTTAAAAAAATTCCATTTTTTATCGTTGACTCTTCTACACACCCTTTTGTCTCCCCTTCATGCATTTCTCAATTAGGGTTTGTATTATTTAAGAAGAAGATTTAGTTTTTATTATTACCTTTTTTTTAATGTTCTCCTCTTTCAATTTATGAAAAATTTTGTGCCTTTTCTCTGGGGTTTCATTGTACTTCACATAGGTGCGTAATTGAGGCAACAAAAGTAGCATAAGGTGAATCTGATGTGTGATTGAGTCCTTTGTTGAAAATAATTTGAGAGGCTCTAGATTATTTGGGTTTGAGGAAGAAACATTTCTAAAAGGATGAGCAATTCTAGGTTCATAAAGTGCGTCACTGTTGGGGATGGCGTTGTGGGCAAAACATGTTTGCTAATTTCCTATACTAGCAACACCTTCCCCACTTTGAGTTCTTTTGCCTTCTATATTTCCCCCTTCCATGTGCCTAATACTCTCTTTGATATTCTTAAGTTTGGGTTTGTGGCCACCCCTCCCACCATGACTGATCTGACACAATATTTATATGGTTTTTAGGGGTATTTTACATATTAATTGCACACATTTACTCTCAAATTGCATGGTATTTGTACTTTATGGATGAATTATTTATACTTTGCGTTTTGATGAATTATAGGCAAAAATGGTATTATTTTTATATAATTTATTTAATCCTTCACGTGCCTTAGCAAAGGTACTTTGTTTTATGTTTTTTTCATGCAAGCGAAGGAGAAACTAGAGCCAAATTGGAGTCTAAGATAGAGACACTAGAGCTGGAAGGCCCAAACACATGGAGTGCTGATTTGCCTACCAAGGTCGTGACCCACACCTTACTATGTCACGACATAAAGACCTTAATTGAAGCTATGCGTTTTGGACCAAGCCAGGCCCAGAAGGATTTACCCGAAGTCCAAGTCATGACCTGATTACTTGTATGTTGCAACCTGAGCTCGTAATTAGAAGAAAGATTAGATTTTATTAGGGTTTACAATTAATTATAAATTTGGGACGTTAAACTACGATTAGGCATGACAATTACTTCTGAGATTTCAGAGTAATCAGCCTGAAACCCTAGTTTTCAATATTCTCTCAACTCCCAAACCCTAGAT
>JBAGKO010000002.1:7981835-7993240 GCA_037177275.1 Acacia concinna | reverse complement strand
TAAGTATATGATATGCTTTACAAGTAGCAAGTTTCAACCCTAGGCCCATTCATGAACTATGTTCTCCGTTTTCTGATTTTTGTCGGTTAACTTGTACTGTTGTGGTTTTTAGCACACGAGAAGTGAAAATCGGGGCATGTAATTCCTCAAAGTTGTTAAATCGGCAGGAGGCCGATCAAGATTTGAAAAGGTAATCCCGATTCATCAGCCTCTTATTGTTCCCCGATCACCCGAATAAGATTTATGGCCTGACGCATATATACTGTTCGCTTTAGGGAAACAGAGCTGCTCAGGAAGAAACCATTACGCAACTTTCCCCAAAATAGTCTCCCCAGGTGATTGAAATCATGCTAGTTGCAGCGTTCTTCCGCAGATATTTTATGTTGGTCTAGCTTTTCTCTCTAAAGCGGACCGAGGAGGAGCCTCGTTCTTTTCTTCTAAGTTTGTGCTGTAGCCTTCTTTTTATACTCTTCTGTTCTAGTTGCTCATAGCGCGTGATTTGCTGAAACATTAGAGCTCTTTCGGCTAACATTGAATGGTGTTTAACTAAAATCAGGAGGGAGCATTGGATGGCTTGGGTTTTCTCTATAATCTTTTTTTTTTAACATCATGCCAACCATCGTATTGATAAATATGAATGGTCTATATTTTATACTATATTTTATACTTTATAAAATTATTATTTTAAACTCAAATAAAAAATTTAAACTATTGAAATATGATCTACATCATTTATAATTGTAGTACAAACAAAATTAGTTAAAAAAATTAATTAATAAAACACTATAATAATGGTTCTAAAAAATATTAAATCTAAATTATTTGATTTTTAGTCTAAAAGTTAAGATGGCATTCTGAGAAAAAAATGAAAAAAAAAAGATTTTGAGAAAATCCACTTCCCCTTTATATACTATAGTTGAAATGTTGTAATTTTGTTGTGGATATGGATGGTGCATATGTTAATGTTTGTGGTAGTGCGAGGACATTGGGCTTGCAAAAATTATTAGTACTTTTTCTTCTGAAAGCAAGGGTTTGTTTAGTATGATGGATTTGGAGGGGAGGGGAAAAGAGGACAAATTTTTATAAGTTAAATTTTAAAAAATTAAAGAAGTGGGGTTAAAAGTTTTTAATTATTTTTTCATACTTTTGTATGTTATATTTTTTTCTTTATTAAAATTTTACAATCTTACTTCTTCAATTTCATTAAATTCAACTTATAAAATTTTATTTTCTCTCCCTTTTCTCCCCTCCCCTCATACCAAACAGCCCCTAAAAGATCAAAGGAGTAATTTTGTCAAGAAAATTTTTTAAGCCTCAATTTTGTTCTAAAAATTTTAAATAACAAGTAATTTTGTTATTGTAGTTATCTCAATTAATTTTAACTATTAATTGACTAAATGTGTTTAGTTAACAGTTTATATGTAATTTATGTTATATTAGTTAAAATGCAAATTTACCTCTAAATCTAACTTTGGAAAAAAAATTAAAGTAGATGATACACACACTTTTGGGGCAAATTTGTACTTTAATAAAAGAATAATTTATTTGGTTAAAAAAAGAAACAAAATAATTGAGATGACGTGACCACTAGTTCAACATATATGATTAATTAACAGTCAAAATTAACAAAGATAAATTGGCTATCAATGAAAACTTATGGTCAATATTAACAAAGATAAAATTGTTCATTAACCCAAAGTAAATAAAATAAAAAGGTAAGTTGGGCTAAATAGAAAAAATCATGCTCTTGGCTACGACTACACCTACGGAAAAAATCATGCTTTTGGCTACGACTGCAAACATGGACAATATTTACGAGGGAGGGCTCTGGGATGTTACAACTATAGGCTAGGCTTTTTAGGTGCTATAACGCTATGATTGTTTTTTAAATTTTTTTCACAAGAGCTTCAAATTTAATCATTTGATGTTTTTAATCTTTTATATATAGGTTATTCTTTTATTCATTGAATATATATACAAGTGTTTTTTTGGCCGTCGAAATATATATACTAGTTATTGTAGGGTATTTTATTTTATTTTTTTAGCTTAGAACATAAAACCAAAACTAATCATTATCCAATAAAATCCATTACTTAATTTTTGTCTCTTTGGACAACTAAGGACCTTTCCACCAAAAATAGGCTAGAATTATAAAGAAAGAAAACTAATGCTCTAAGAAAAAAATGGCGATCCCTTATTGTAGTGTATATTATGTACACACCAATTACTAATATATCTCACATGATAATTTTTATTAATATTATCTCATTTTTATATTAATGTCATTTAATTTTATTAATATAGACATTGTTAATTTTTTTAAGAGATTAAAAAAATTAAAGAAGGTAGTTAATCATGTTATATATTATATATAACTAAATTATATATCATTTTATGAGCATTGGTATGTTACTTTCTGTTATTTCCTTTTATTATGTATATATTTTGACCTTGTTTGCCTTTCATTAAATAAACTTCATACAATAATTTTTTTTAAATTTAATTATTACATCATTGGTCCAACCAAACAGTCCAACCGGTCCAACCATTTGAACTGTGACCCATTAGCCTTTCTGGTTTGATGTCTGATCTGATTTTTAAAACATTGAAGCTAAAAATATCAAGATATTATAATGGGCGACAAGGGAGATAGGTGAGACAAGAGAAGTAGGAGTAGCCTTGGCTTTGGGCTGGGGTTTGGGATCACTGGATTGCAGCTGGGATTTGATATCCTTCCTCGAATGACTAGAACAATTCTAGATTTCATGGCCACACAAACTAAAACCAAGAGAAAACATGGTCAGAGAAAGATCTAAAATAAAAGACTAGTGCGATCAATTAAAACCAAACAAAGCTCACATAGGGGAATGATGTCTAACTTGAGGAGCATATGGAATTCTCTCTTCTTTGGAGGGATGGCTAGAATGAGGTTGATGCACTCGTTACTAGATCCCTTTGTCAAGGATCTATCACCACCAACATTTGCAAAAACAAAAAAACTCTTCATCATAAGTAAACTAAAGGTAGGTATGATCCTCACACTAAAACTAAACTTACTCTCAGGGTTCCAAGAGGAATAAATGAGAAGACCATTGTCGACCAGTTGATCAGACCTCACAAAAATGAACTTGTCTCACCCCTCCCACCTCTTATTATTGATTTGCTCACCAGTGATGTACAACGGGCCTTATTTTTAGCAAACAAGGTGTACAGACCCTTCTTGTGCATGATGAGATATTACGACTGGAGAAGGTCTTCTACGGCCAAGATTACCTCAATTAGCACACTCAACTTTTCTAGCGATTTGGCTACCTGCCATACGTGTGGCATCAGTTGAGTGAGCGCTAGATCAAAATGCCTACAAAGGATAGCTACTAGAAGGGGAAGGGGAAGGCAAGACCTATATTGGCAACACTCAACATATATACATGTCTACCCCACTGTGTTAAAATCGATAGTCTCAGCGGGGTAGGATTAAAAATTATATTTTTCTAATACTAATTATAATTTTATAGTAAACTCTAGTTATTAGTAAAACATTAAAGATAGTTATAAAATATTTGAAAAAATTTTAATTTTTCATTGAAGTTTTCGTTATCATTCAATATTTTTATTTCTTAATTAATAGAATTATTAGCTAAATCATCCCCATTATTGAGTTGTTTGTTGATTTAAAATTGACCAGAGGGAAAATGTGACGAAAGTCATTGGATTTGTAGCCTATTTTTAATAGTAAATTGATCATGGAAAATTTTGTTATTAGTTTTGTATTCTTTAAGAAAAATATTTGGTTTGTATTATGGCCTTTTTTAATGTTCTCCTCTTTCAATTTATGGAAAATTTTGTTCCTTTTTCTATAGGGTTTCATTTTACTTCACATAGGTGTGTAATTAAGTGAGCAGAAGTAGCACAAGGTGGAGTATCTAGTGTGCGATTGGGTCCTCTGTTGAAGAAAATCTTAGAGGCTATGAATTATTTGGGTTTGAGGAAGGAATGTTTCTAAAAGAAAATCTTAGAGGCTCTGAATTATTTGGGTTTGAGAAAGGAACATTTCTAAAAGGATGAACAATTCTAGGTTTATGAAGTGCATCACTGTTAGGGATATAGCTGTGGGTAAAAGGTGTTTGCTAATTTCCTATACTAGCAACACCTTCCCCACGGTGAGTTCTTTTTCCTCCTGTTTTCCCTCCTTCCACATGCCTAATACTCTTTTTTATATTCTTAAGTTTGGGTTGGTGTCCACCTCTCCCAACATGACTTAGAAGAATATATGCCTAATTTTATTTGGCTTTTGGGGTACCATAGGTGTCATTAACTTGAAGGTTAATACAATTTTTGTCCTTTAAATTTACCCTCATTTTTGTTTTTTTATTCCATAATAGGTTTTGGTCTTCAAGTTTCATTTGATGTAAAAGACTAGCTCATGTAATTTAATAAAAAATTGGGTTAATTTGCCTCTTGAGGGATAAAAAACCCATGATTTGAAACTTGAAAGGCTAAAACTAGTATGAAGGCAATCGTAAAGTACATGGTAACCTTTAACTTTATTACTGTTGGATTTTGGATTTAAGTTTGCCCTTGGGCTGGATTAGAAGCTTAGAAAATTAAATCAAAATAAATTAAGAGAATACTTTCATAATGCAAAATTTACTTAATTAGTAAAAGGTTAACTAATTTATATAAATATATAAATTAAAGTTATCTATTGATTAGTTACTAAATTGGGATTTGCTTTGAGTGCAAGAATGAAGAGATTAGAAATTTTCTCCAATCAAGCATTAATTAATGCTTGAGGGGCAAGGATAATGTCTCTATAAATAGAACCTTTCTATCAAGCTTTCAGATCATCCCAGAGCAATAGAAATCTCTTGCTTTTCTTTCTCTCTTCTCTTTTGTTCTGTTGCACTACTGTGCATCCACAAGTAAGATTCTAGTGGTCTTACTTTTTGTGTGGGGAAATTGGTGAGTTTGATCCGACCAGGTACGTGACTAATTCCCCCATCCTAAGAATATTATTTCTTACAATTACTAATATAAATTTTGGTGCTACAAGGGTGGGCATAATGCCCTTGACTTTTGAAAAATTCCAGAGATATTAATCTTTGTTATTTTGCATACCTGACCCTATAGTTTTGAAGTTTAAACCATCTAAAACTTTAATCAAGGAAAATGCCAGTTTGCCAACAAAATCAAGACAGAAAAAATATAAGTGTCAAGTCAATAGCCTTGCAGTTAATTTATAGCTTAATGACATGAAGCCTTCTTTATAAGTAGGTGGCTGCGATTGTCTTGTAATTTTGCCATGCCTGCCCTTCTAAATAAAAAATAAAGAATACAAGGTGCCAACAAAGTATGCCCACAAGATGGGAGGGTAAATTCAAACTAAAAAATTTGACTTTTTGTCCTCAGAAAACAAAGTTGTTTCTTTTTTATACATCTAGTTTGTGTTTACATCGTTTCTCTAATATTAATAAAATAATAGTGTCTCCCGATGATTTTTTTGGTGATGTTTGGTTTGTATTCCAAATTCGATGGTTTAATTATTGTACGTGATGCTTGCTTGATCATTAAACTTACGTGATGTACCTTTTCATTTGTTTTTGAGTCAGTTTTCATTTTTATAGCTTTTTCAGATATAAAGTTTTGCTTTTATTTATATTTTTGAAGTATTATTATAATTATCAAGATATGTTTTTTTTAAAAAAAATATCATTTTTGTTGATAACATATTTTTCATTGTACTCTAAAATATTTTTAACACCAAATAAATACAAGTGATCTAATTTGGACTAGAAAATAAGAAAGAACAATAAAAGAAAATAGCATTGTAGGCATTGTATGAAAATCCAACTGTCGAGTTAAGAGTTTTGAATGGGTTGTACTTATTTTTCCTTTTTAAGCTTGAAAACATCTTGAGTTTAAAAATAGGAAAAATAATAGTTTGTTATGTTTGTACTTCAATTTTTTTTTGGATTATGGGTAGTTTATATATGAATATTCTATTTACTTGTGGATCAACATTTTTTTTGAGTAATATGTGCATATTTTTGTATATTTTAATTAAATATGCTATTTTAATTATTGATAGCCTTACCTATTAGAACTAATGACTCTTGAATCATTGCCTTTTTTGTTCATACCCATTTGATTTTTAACACCTTGATTAGAAGAACAAGCAAATTTTATCAAATATTATGGACAAAATATTTATCTCCAATGCCTACCTAGCACCATAGTATTATAAACTTAAAGAACTAAAATGAAACATCATGCAAATTTAAAGAACCAAAAATATACTTTAGCCTTTTCCAAATTAATCACAATTTTATAAGGATTAAAAACTATATTTTTCTAATACTAATTATACTTTTATAGTAAACGCTAGTTATTAGTAAAACATTCAAGAAAGTTATATAATATTCAAAAACATTTTAATTTTTCATCAAAGCTTTCATTATCATTCAATATTTTTATTTCTTAATGAATAGAATTATTAGCTAAATCATCCCCATTATTGAGTTTCCTGTTGATTCAAAATTGGCCAAAAGAGGGAAAATGTGACGAAAGTCACCCAATTTGTAGCCTATTTTTAGTAGTAAATTGATCATGGAAAATTTTGTTATTGGGGTTCGTATTCTTTAAGAAAAAGATTTGGTTTTTATTGTTACCTCTTCTCCTCTTTCAATTTATGCCAAATTTTGTTCCTTTTCTCTAGGGTTTCATTTTATTCACATAGGTGTGAAATTGAGGGAGCAGAAGTAGCACAAGGTGAAGTATCTGGAGTATCTGGTGTGCGATTGGGTCCTCTGTTGAAGAAAATATGAGAGGCTCTAAATTATTTGGGTTTGAGGAAGGAACGTTTCTAAAAGGATGAGTAATTGTAGGTTGCGTGTTGTTAGGGATATAGCTGTGGGCAACACGTGTTTGCTAATTTCCTATACTAGCAACACCTTCCCCACGATGAGTTCTTTTTCCTTTTGTTTCCCCCCTTTCATATGCCTACTACTCTTTTTTATATTTTTAAGTTCGGATTGGTGGCCACCCTCCCACCATGACTTAGAAGAATATGGTTCAAACACCAAAAAATTATATTAACTCTAAAGTTAATGACACCTATGGTACCCCAAAAGCCAAATAAAAATAGGCATATATTCTTTTAAGTCATGGCGAGAGGGGTGGCCACCAACCCGAACTTAAGAATATAAAAAAGAGTATTACACATAGGGAAGGAGGAAAAACATAATGAAAAAGAACTCATCTTGGGGAAGGTGTTGCTAGTATAGGAAATTAGCAAACATGTGTTGCGCACAGCTATATCCCCAACAGTGACGCACTTCATCACCTAGAATTGCTCATCCTTTAAGAAATGTTCCTTACTCAAACCTAAATAATCTATAGACTCTTAGATTTTCTTCAACAGAGGACTCAATCACACACCAAGTACTCCACCTTGTGCTACTTCTACTCCCTCAATTACACACCTATGTGAAGTACAATGAAACCCTAGAGAAAAGGAACTCAATTTTAAATAAATTGAAAGAGGAGAACATTAAAAAAAGGCCATAATAAAAACCAAATCTTTTTCTTAAAGAATACAATCCCTAATAACAAAATTTTCCTTAATAAATTTACTACTAAAATTAGGCTAAAAATCTGGTGACTTTCGTCACATTTTCCCTCTTTTGGTCAATTTTGAATCAATAGACAAGTGAATAATAGGGATGATTTAGCTAATAATTCTATTCATTAAGAAAAAAAATTGAATGATAATGGAAACTTTGATGAAAAATTAAAATGTTTTTGAATATTTTATAACTACCTTGAACGTTTTACTAATAACTAGAGTTTACTATAAAATTATAATTGGTATTAGAAAAGTATAAGTTTTAATCCTTGTAGAATTGTGATTAATTTAGAAAGGGCTAAAGTATACTTTTGGTCCTTTAAATTTGCATGATATTTCATTTTTAGTCCTCTATGGACGATGGGATCGCATAACCAAAATGAAGATTACTCAATTCCTCATATGAAATACTAGGATACATAAGATTAGGCAACCTTACTATCTCTCTTATACAACTGCAAATCAAAGTCTTTAGAACTACTATAGCTAGATTCGACCACTTCAAACACAACCCTAACCTCAGAGTCAGACTTAGACATCTTTAACCTGCAAAGAACCAAAAAGCAATCGCTACTCAAGCTACCCCTTCTTGCAACCCTAGAAATTTGTATGTACAAAATGGAAAGAGAGTGAGAACAATAGCAAAGACATAATGCCAACAACGTCAACAACTAAGCTACACCGCAAACAATCCTATGCCCCAGGTATTTAAGTATGGAAAAATTCCAAATCCAAGCCTAAATAGATTACTTGATAGCTCAAGGAAAGGGGACACACCAATGATAAAGAAGAGGTCACAGAAGATGAAGGAAATTATAGACTGAGAAGGCGACGAGAAGACAATGAAATGCAAAAGAAAGAAAATGGTTGTAGAGAGAATGATTGCGAAGCATATGAGTAAAGTAGGAAAGAGAATGAGATGTTTGAAAACATGAAGTAATAAGCCAATAGGAAGTAACCTCCTTCCAGCATCATTAAGGCGGCCTTGGGAACTCGCTCAGAATCAAAGGTTCAATCCCAACCATCCAGCGCATCCCACCGTCAACAGTCAAGATAAGCCCTTGCAATGATGATACAACACCGAGAAGACTAACCGTCAGGAGGTCGGTTGTGTGCAACATGGTGACATGCACCAATCTACTCTCTTCACCTATTAACTGACGGCCGAGGATAATGGGGGATTATTGTATGCCCCAAAATCATATTTGGGCCAGATAGTGGTAAAGTCCAAGAAGGAAGCCTATAAGCGTATCAGTCATCTCTAAAACCCGAAAGAACCTCCAACTCTTGAGACCTAGTCATAACCATCAAAAGGACATGTGTAACTCTCAGAGACGATCTATCCCCACATGTCAAAATATTAGGAACAAAACACGTCTTATAAGGGTGTGGATACCTTCCCCTCGTGAACGCGTTTTCTGGGTGGCTACGACTGCACCCATGGAAACAAAATCTTGCTCTTGGCTACAACTACAACCATGGACAATATCTACGAGAGATGGCTCTGGGATGTTAGAAATGATATCAAAGCTAGGCTTCTGGTTAGTGTACCAGCGAGGACGCTGGGCCCCTATGGGGTGGATGTGTGAAGTCCCACATCGATTGGGAAGGGGAACAAAACACGCCTTATAAGGGTGTAGATACCTTCCTCTCGTGAACGTGTTTTTTGGGTGGCTATGGCTGCACCCAGGGAAACAAAATTCTGCTCTTGGCTACAGCTGCAAACATGGACAATATCTACGAGGGAGGGCTCTGGGATGTTACGATGTGTGAAGTCCCACATCGATTGGAAAGGGGAAGGAAACATGCCTTATAAGGGTGTGGATACCTTCCCCTTATGGACGCGTTTTCTGGGTGGCTATGGCTGCACCCAGGGAAACAAAATTCTGCTCTTGGATACAGCTACAAATATGGACAATATCCACAAGGGAGGATATGTTACAAATGGTATCAGAGCGAGGCCTTCGGTTAGTGTGCCAGCGAGAACTCTAGGCCCCTATGGGGGTGGATGTGTGAAGTCCCACATCTATTGGGAAGGAGAATGAAACACGTCTTATAAGGGTGTGGATACCTTCCCCTCGTGGATGCATTTTCTGAGTAGCTCCGACTGTACCCAGGGAAACAAAATACTGCTCTTGGCTACGACTGTAAATAGGGACAATATCTATGAGGGAGAGCTTTGGGGATGTTACAGTGCATCCATTCAAATTCAAAAGTTTCTTATGGTCTATCATAAAAATGTGTAAAACTAATTAAGAAGAAAAAAATTTCATTTACATCAATATTGTTTTTTTTTGGGATAAAAAAGAAATTCATATATTAATACTAAAAAAAGATTAGTACATCATATAAATATGACACATACAAGACAACATATATAAGACAATAGAAGACCATAAATAATATACAAGATGCAAACTCTGCTACTACATTAATAACAAACCACCACCCAATTAAAGCTTCCAACATTATAAAGATTGTAAGGATGCAACAGCCTACAACCAGCAGCTTGATGCCTAGTAGCAAAAAAAAAGTTGGTGCTCCATCCTCAAGGTAGGAACTGAATGGTCTTGGTACATTAATGCAGCCTCAGAAACAGGAATTCAACAACATGAAGTTGTGAAAAGAGACCATGCTACTAATTGCACTCTTAAAGGAGTAACTAGCATCTACTCACAATAGGTTTGAAAGAAATGGGCATATAACCAACTTTAAGTTTGAAGTCCCATATAGGTAGGGGAACAATTGGAACACTCAGAACACTTGACTAGGATGCACGGATGGAATGAAGACATTAAAACCATATGGTGATATGGTTGTAGGTGTAACATCCTGGAAATTTTGTAGCCCAAAAAAGGGGTATTTTGGCCAAAATGGTATTTTTCGGCCAGACCAATTGTCGTACCTTGATATTTTTTAGGCTTATATAAGGTATTTTGGATGTACCAAGGGTCTTAGTCTGTAGAGGAATAAGAGATCTAACAACAATTAAAGTGAAATTGGAGGAGGGACTTTTGTGCAAAAAAAGAAAATTCCATAAAGTTTTTGGACAAAATACAGATAGGTCCTAGAACCCCAAAAATTCCCACAAAATTCCATAAAATAATAGAAGGCATCCAAAATAGTATGTCATAGTCAGAATGTTATTTTGAGATTTGAGGACTTTATTATGAATTTTTGAATATTTCAAAAATATTTGGCCGAATCGGGTTTTGGCCAACCCGATATTTATCAGATAAATTGGGACTTT
This sequence comes from Acacia concinna, assembly GCA_037177275.1. Classification (NCBI taxonomy): domain Eukaryota; kingdom Viridiplantae; phylum Streptophyta; class Magnoliopsida; order Fabales; family Fabaceae; genus Acacia; species Acacia concinna. The sequence goes on along the minus strand of JBAGKO010000002.1, from coordinate 7,982,366 downwards.
AATGTTCTGGAAAGAGATTTGAAAAAATTAGTATGTTATTTTGGAATAATTATAAGATTGGTTAGAGGTCAAGAAAAAGTCCAGAAATATCAGCTGAAATCGACTAATTGCCAAAAAAAATAGGCTTTTTGAGAAATTTATTCTAGGAGTTATAGACGTCCAAAAATTATGAAATTTCAATGGGAGTCTCATGATATTTTTAGTTATTTTTCCTGAAATTTTCATAATTTTTGGATGACTCTAGAAGTTTCTAAAATTTCCTAGCTTTTCGGCTCGATCAGATAGAATTATCAATATAAATTGAGACTGATAGACCCCATGGGGCCGACCTGAACGTGGCCAAGCTTTTCCTTAGCCAAGAAGACAGATTTTTATGGAGAAAAATGAAGAACATTGTGGAAGGGGGACATATGTCAAAAAATGTTAAATCTTTTTGGTAAAATTATATTTAAAAACCCAATAAATATTTGCACTTTGACCCCTCTTCCCTCCCTATAAATAAGGTCCTCCTCTCCTTCATTTCTCCACCTC
>JBAGKO010000002.1:7938132-7954585 GCA_037177275.1 Acacia concinna | reverse complement strand
TCATGATGAATACGAAAACATGAAGTGCATCTTATATCAAACAACGGACAGAGGTACTACCTTTTGGCGCTTTCCCATCCAATTTACCTTTTACCAGACCAGACTCCCGCTGACTATACCTCGTAGCTCAGGCAAGCATCACATCCTGTACGAATCACAATTCCATGTAGAGTAGTCAACAACTATTCTAATTGTTAATAACATATCGCACTTGTTATTATTGACCCACTCAATACAACTCTATTCATTTATCACATGAGAAATGAGGTTGGTTTGCTTGGTCAAAACTCTACACAAAAACTACTGCTAGTACTTGTGCCCTGTCAAGCCAGCCATGGTGAAAAATCCATAATTAATTCTACAGGATTCCTAATGACTTGGTTCCAAGCCCATTTCAAAATTCGATATGTCGATTAGTTGCTCCAAGATCATTTGATCCCATTTTCGAAATGAAACTTTCACATATTATTTTAAGTAAACACTTCATGAGGACAACAAATATTACTGTGAGCATGAAAGATGAGTGCATATCTATGTTGATAGAGGATAGTGTGGAACATTCCAAGTTTTTTCTCACCAAATCCCCTAAGTATACGATAAGATAATGGGAATAAAATGATGAATTTTGGTGTGAGAATCATGGCCAAAGTAAGTTTTGACTGATTTCTAGAAGTAGACAAAAGGAATTTTTGTTGTGCATTATTTTTACCCAGACAAATGATGTCCAAAAATTATGAAACTTTCTAGTATAAAAGTAGACATGTCAAGCTTTAATTTGATATGTCATTTGTGTGATTTGAATGTATATGTTAAGAGATATGAATTTTTGAAGTTTGCCTAGTGAAATGAAGGGCTATGATTGAGTCTTGCAACACAAAATATCAACATTAAGAAAAGCAATTTATGTGGCCAAGAATTTACCTCATTAATTAATGGAGAAATTAGCACATGTTGGATAATTGAATGGAAGCCAACTTAAGACTACTTGGGGCCATATTTTCATGCAAAAAGGGTTCCAGAGAAAGAGAGAGACCTTGGAGGAAGGAGAAAGGAAGAAGCCGTTCAAGGTAAGTTTGAGCTTGAATCTTCCAATTTCTCTATAATTCTTAACCTCCAACCACTTCTAATGGTTGAATCCTTCTTGAAAACTCATTTAGCAAGAAGAAAATCAAGAGGAAGAGGGCTTGAGGTTTAGATTTGAGAAAGGGAAGAAGGAACCCAAGAGGTAACCATGAAAACCTTAAATCTCTTATTGATTCTTGTTGATTGATAGTGGATATTGTTGTCTATGGTGGATATTAGATTGTGGTGGCTAATTTCTTTATTTGGGATGCACAAACCCTAAGAGGAGGTACTGCTCAAATTGTGCTAGATCATGTAAAAGAGTTGCATAATGGTTTAAGGAAGTGTTTAGAGCTAGAACTATCATAGTTCATGGGATGAAAGTAATCTAGATAGGGTCAATTTTTGACTTACACAAATCTGACCAAATGATCAATTTTGATCATGATATTTAGTAGACTTATAGATCACATCTCAAGCTTTAAAATGAGTGGTAGAACACCTAATTTGGAGCATTTTCAATGTTAGGCATAAATTCTGAAACTTTGGACCTTATGTGTCCATACAGTACATGGCCATTTCATAGACTTATGATTGGAATTTAGATGTTTCGATGCTTCCATTAGGAAATCTTAGTAGAGAAGAAGAGAAAGACATCTAAATTGAAAACAACTCCCCTGATTATTTCCTTGAGCTCAAGCCTCGCTTCCTATCACTGAGAGGCTAGGGCTTTAGCCTTTCATGGTGATAGATCTCCTACTATCACGTTCAATCTGCAACTCCATGAGAGATGGTAGAGGTTGATGAGGAATTTGGTGGGCTTTTTTTTGGATGGATGGAGGCTAGGGTTTTTGGGAAAAGGGTTGAGAGAAAGCTTTGCTGGCTGCCGTATCATGAAACCTCACGAATACGGGGTGTCTTTTGAACGTTGGTATCCTCCCCTTTATATAGGCTCTTTAGGAAACCTACTTCAAAACCCTAACTTGTAGATCACGCAATCAAGTCACAACCTCAGCATGCCACGTCGTGACCTGGCCTTCTAGAAGGTTTCCTATTTTATTTTCTTTCCAAAATGCACAACTTCATTTAAACTGTTCAAATCACGACCTCAAATTGCCCTTCCATAAGGTTTCCTATTTTGTTTTGACTTCCAGAAAGTTTTCTATTTTGATTTGGCTTCTAGAAGGTTTCCTATTTTAATTTGGGCCTTCAGATTTGGTGTCTCCATCCTTGCTCCATCTTGGGCTCCACATTCTCCTTTGATTGCCTGAAAATCTCAATAGAAAGATGTGTAAAGCCCAAACAAGCAATCACAAATAAGGAGGGAAAATTAGCCATTTTTACCCTTAAAATAGCAAAATGCAATGTATGAACTATGTAATCCAAAAACTCTAATTACAATGCATAATGAGGGTAAAAGTGTGTAATTTAGTAACAAAATACTCAAGAAAACCATGTTAATATGGTGTTAGATCAGTCATATTTTTTTGGGAAACTGAAATGGTATTGGGTATAAAATGAAAGAGACATGTACCCCTAAGGGCAACTTGGTAATTAGGCGAATTTGATATGATTAATTGGTTTCAAACCATTGAATGCACTTGGGTCTTGAGTATTTAATGAGTGATTGCTCATTATGGTGAATTGGACTTGTAGGATTCAATATTTGCCCTGTAGGATTGAACAGCTGGTGGGACCATCAAACGTGGAAAGACATTCAGGTAGTAACTCTGTCTTTTATAATAATTGTTATATATTGCATGTACTGTATGCCATGCATGAGACTGAGACTGGGATGCGGGGACGTCAGTGCCGGGGACACCCAAGAGACGGTGTAACTCTTTGGGTCTACTGTTAGATTAAGACGGGCTGACGCCCATGAGGCGACGTAATCATTTTTTGTTCACCATGAGACTAAGACAGTGTGACCGATTCTGGCTCACAATTGGCATGTGACAGGCAGATACCCATGAGGCTAAGGTGAGAATGCCTGTGAGACAATATGACTATTTACAGTCTATCGTGAGACATGAGACATGCATTGCACTTTACATTTTTCTGATGATGATGAAGATGGTTACTTTGCATGTTTAATATGTTTGCATTTATCTATGATTGCCTATCTGTTACTATTGAGATTTGTTTGAATCTCACCCTTTCCATAAATATTGAATTTTACTCAGCTAGAGATGGAAGTTCCCAGGGCAAGGACATATTGACCTGATACTGAAGGTTTGAATCCAGTGCACAAGGAAGACTTTTGTTTTAGATGTGGCTAGTTATTAATTTTTGTTTGGATGTGGTTTAAATATATATACTATGGTAATTCTGTGGGAAGCCTTGTATTCACTCAAGTTTGTATATCAATATATCAATACTTCTTGCTCCTTATCAAATTGTACTTATACTCTCTAAGAAATGTGGAATCAGAAGAGGGGATTGACATTAGTTCCTCCTACAAGCTTTTTCTTTCTCTTCTAGGTTCAATTCAACAAGGCTAATTAATTAACAATTTAGTGTTCATTTCATATTGCATTTAGTTAGTAAAAATATCATATATTTCATGATTTACCTTAATTAGTTTATTTTTGGAATTTAATGTATTACATATTTGATTATTTTTCTTTTTAGATCGATTTAGGGAATTAGGTCAAATAAAAAGAAAAGTAAGGAAGTAGGGAGTTGGAAGTTCGAAAAAAAAAAAGAGGAATTAGGAGCTACAGGAAAAAAAATATAAAGCGAACACAAGCATAGTAAAGAGCAATTTGCCACACACAGTGACGAGACACAATGCGAGTGTGAAGAAGGAGAGAGAGCTGGAAGAGAGGGCTAGATCAAAGACTTCAATTGGGAAGGAAGGAAGAAGAAATATCACCATCACCATAAACCACCGTCATTCTCCACCACTGAAAGCTTTGCACCACCAACAACTACTGTTATTCTCCTTTCCTTTTCATTTGTGACAGTCCCCTGATCCTTCATTTCCTTCTACTTCCTTCAATATTGTTGTCCAAGTTTCGATTCATCCCTTGAAGGACCCATAACATCCATTTGCCTTCTCAACCGATTAAGCTTTTTACTCTTATTCAATGGATTGTTTGATTTTAGAAGAGGCCCTGGCTACAATTAAAAGAGTGAGCAGCTAATTTTCTTTGAGTTTTGATAGTAAAGAAGGTGTCTAGAGCTTCAATGAGCTATGAAGGGAGTTTATTATTTTTCCATAAGTTTTCTTCATGTATCATGAATTTTTAATTGGATTAATTTTTATCTTGATACATGTTTATGAGACTTAGATAAGTTCTTATTTATCTATGTTGGATTATTCTGGTGTTGAATTTTATAATAGTGCAATTGGATTTTATGTTGAACCTTTTTCCTTTTGAATTGATGAAATTATGCATTTTATGTGGTTACTAGTGTGTATGATAGATTTATTTCAAATTGAATGTCGCAATTGTGCTCTCAATAAGAGGAAACAAGTGCATTATAATGATTTTCAAATATACATCAAGTGGTTGTTAGCAATTTATCTAAAAAATGATTATGAATGCGATTGTAGGAGTAGTCCTCAATTAGATAAATTGGACCCAATGCGATTGCTTGTAATTATTTTTATTAGACTTGATGCAATTTTAACTTCCAATTAATTTTGAAAAGCTAGGAAAGCCATTGATTTTGCTATCAAACTCACTTTATTATATAATTTTTTAATCCAAAAAATATTTCTTTATTATTTTACAAAATTCCAACAATAATATATGGAGAACTCGAACCCTAGCAAAAAATATTCTTAGAATAGCTCAGAAACTGTTATAGGAGCTCTGTCATGTCCATCACCAGAATCTAGAATTGATAAATGTTGATCTCTCTTCTCCACGCATCCCAACTCTAGAAACCACCTCTCAAATGTCCCTCTCTCCCTCTCGGAAGGATTTGGAAGGATGGAATGGAGCATAATGCCTCTAGATGGGTTGGAGAAGAAGCTTTATATCACGGGTGATTGGAGCACCATCAAGTCATGTCACGGGTGAAGAAGGAGGGATCCAGATTTGGTAGCTGCCAGAGTAACTAGACGCTACTAATCTAATAGCTCAAGTTTAATCCCAGATGGCAATGGAGAGTGAGGATACAGATGCATTTTACACTCTATTTTAATCTCCAGTGAGTTGGATCAAGGGATAAGATGCGGTCAAAGTATGATGAATAGACAACGAGGATTAAGCCCGAGTTAAATGAAACGATGCTCATCAACTGACAGCCCATATTAGACTTCCGGTAACCTTGATCAATGGTCTCTGCCCTCTCCACTTTTGACTTCGCTTTTTTACTTCTTTATTTGCAATTTTACCCAGGAAATATTATAATAAAGGACCCTACCTCATCTTTTCTTTGCAGTTTTAGCTTGCTCCTTTTTGGTTTTGCATCCACAAACGCCATATATATATATGGCCTTTTTTCAAAAATCATCATATATTTTTATCATATTTACAATGTTGTTTTAAAAAAATGTTATATATAACTAGGCAAGGCGTCGATTCAAATCTCGCCTCTCTACAATGATGGGTATTCGAATAACTGCTATATATACAATGACATATACATACAATTCTGTAGTAGTGACAACTTGGTCCTTCTTCACTTTAAATCTCGTTTTCTTCTTATTTCTTCTTCCAACCTATACCAAAATTGCACCAATTAATGATCAAACATGTAATTGCAGATTAATAACAATTTTATCCCTCCATTATGACAAAATGACCACACTACCACTATACACTTAATTAATTCAATTAATTACAAGAATGCCTTCCTAATTCCAATTTTCCACCTTTAAAACATCAATTAAGCGTAATAATTCATATAAAATAGTGATTTATCACCCTTTATTATGTCTTTCAGAAATTCTAATTCTAAGTTTCTTTTCTTTCCCCTTTGTATAGGTATTATTTTATTAGAGACAATATTATTCAATGTATGGGGTTGCTTCTCTCAGTAAAGATTCAAACTTTGATTAACTTGTGAGAGTCTAACCCCTTTTATTGAACCCAGTTTCTAAAGTTGTTTATAGGGAGAATTGTATTGGGGTTTCAGGGAAGAGAATGTCTTTAAAAAAGGTTCTTTAAAATTGACAAATTGCACTGAGATTCTTTGAGACTTTTCTGTCATTAATTTCAATTGTCAATTGACCAATCTACACTTAAGGGCATTGATTGACAACAAGGCATCTATTGACAATTATATGAGCCCCTAGTGTGTATGTGTGGGGAGGGTGAGAGAGGGATCACCTAATAAATGATTTTGGCTTGTTTGTTGACTTACATACAACTAATTAAATATATGAATCAGGTCGAAAGAGAATTATAGAACTTAAATTTCGGTTCAAACTTGAGCTGACAACAAAATGATAATGATGACAAAAAAAAAACAAAACGATAATACTATTTATATAGTACTCCAAATTTGGTTGAAGATGAAGATGGAGGAGACTTTAATGAATCCATTGATTTAAAAAAATAGATAAATGAGATTATAATATCTCAATAAACAGAATATAGAAAATAAGAGGATAAGAAAAAATAATTTCAACTTTTACCTCATTTCTTCAATTTTTAAATTAAATTTATTACAATCTCCCCTCCTCAACCCTCTCCTACTAACAAACACATGTATACAGTAGTGTACCAAGAGAAACGACATTAATGTACGTATGGGCAAGCATGTTGAGGCGGTTTGAGTCTATCCCTCCAGATCCACTGCATGTGATCATAACAACAAATACTCACTCCATTCCTAATTACAGGATTTCATGTTTGTATTCCTAAATATCAATTTATAATGTTTATATATGAAGCAATTGTTTTGGCTACACACACACACACATGAAGCAATTGCTATTATTTTTAATCGTATTCATGGCTAAATATTATATTTAAAATTAATTATAGTGCAGAGGTAAATAAACTTGGTTATAATTCGTTGTATTTAATTATAAGTATTACTTTCTGAAACGAAATGATGATAAGAAATTCAACTAATTTTGATTAAATTCATAAATATATGTGTTAATTAAATATAATAAGAATGAAGGAAATATGATTGACCCATTGAAGTAAGGATGATAGTTGGCCACACCAATAGCTTGTTTATTAAATCATGGCATTGTCCTTACTTATACTATCTTCGTTCCTAAATTTAATTAAGTTCTAATCTTTATCGTTTTTTTTGTCCATAAATATTAAAATCCTATATATAGATAATACTTATTTAAAAAAAATTATCATATTTAGTATCTCCAATAGGAAGAGTCTTGTTCCTAACTGAAAAAAAAAAAAGATCTTCACGTACAGATTTTTAGATATTATTTATTAGTAATGCATTTTCCCAAAAAATAATATTGTGTGATCAAATGGAGTGTAAAACTGAAAGAAAAATACATAATACATAATTTCTTACCTCTTTATCTTGTGTATTTTTTCCCCCTCTAATATTGGGGTTTATATTTATAGAAAACGAATCTGTACAAATTTAGGCAGCGTTTGGTTCAAACACCGTCAAGGCTAATATATGGACAAAATAGTGCCTAACATCAGAAATGTCACGCGTCTGTTTCGTTTAGTTAGCCATTGCTTTCAATCAATATACGAGCGATCATAAGAATTTTGATTTGCAGCTAGCGCACATGACAATTATGTACGAAACACTTTTCTTTTGCGTGATTGGTAGCCCAGAAAAAAAAAAAAAGCTACTTATATACTCCTTCCAACCCTAATTATTATGGCCTGTTGACTGTTTTTGGATAATCCTACGAAAATCATAAGAAAGCTAATTAAATTACTTAATCATATTATATATTATGTTTTATTACATTATTACATATTAGTTCATATGTCATATAATATAATTTGAAGAAAAATAACAAATTTTAATGTCTTAAATTAATTTAATTAGCTTTTTTAAAATTTTCTTATGATTCTCTAAAAAAATTAATGAACCCTTATAATTAGAACTTGAGGGTGTAAGTTATAAACGTTGGTCCTGCTAGAGGGGTTTTGTTTGTTTAATAACGGTCTCTCAAGTTCAAGTCCTTATGGATAACGTGTGTGTGTATTTAGATGATTACTACCCTTAATTGGATTTGACAATACACAAAGTTTTCCTAGTAAGATAATCATATAAAAAACTATATATGAGTATATTATGTCATGAGATTTTAATCTACATCACTATATATTCGTATTTTATTTCATTACTTCCAATGTGCTAAAAACAAAAAGAAAAATGTCCGTACGCATGACATTATTTTTTCTCATTTGTCAATGGAACTTTTAAAATATGTACTATTTGTACATCATAATTTTGATTATTCGAAGAGAAAAGAAAAGAATAAGAATAAGGTGTGTCTAGGAAATCTATGTTACAATTTTATATGAATAAATGGTTCAGAATATTAAAAATAAGAAAACTAATCCGCAACTTGTTCGCATTATTTCATATAATAATACATATTACGTGCTTCTATCTATGATGATTTATATATGTATTATTATTCACATGTTTTAATTTTTAAATAATAATTTTTCGCCATCTTAAATTGCTCTAAATATTATACCAACTAGGTTATATATATATATGTTACAAGGAAAAGAAAATATCATTCATTTAATCGAAGCAAGAATAGTCTGCTGAACAAGAGAGACATAAACAGCCGCAAAATTAAATATACATGTCAAGTGGAACAGTAGTATTCATAGTTTGAAGAACTTTAGCTCTATATATTCATATATTATATCCTACCTGTCATTTCACATCAAATAAATAATTTCTTCATACAACTAGCTAGGCGCATATTCCATTGCATTATACAAGGAATATAGAACGACACGCATTATTTTTACTTTATGAATGGTTGGATTAGTAATAAATTTTTATATTATTTCAATAATAGTTTCACAGGTATTATGTCATTCCTTGGAGGCCCCATGCCATGCACAGAATTTGGTGAATAAATATATTCAATTTTCATATGTTCTCCTGTACGTAAATGTCGTTTAAAATGAAATGTAAGTTAATTTTGGCTGTTAACTAGTCATTTTTGTTTCATTTTTTATTCGAATTGTTGTCTAAGTTAAATACCCGAAATCTTTTGAACTATACTCGTTTTGTTTTGCTAAAAAAGGAATGAGAATGCTGTCACACAGCCACTAATTAACTTGCATGAAAGGAGAGCTTAAATGACATAACAAAATTAAAACGTTGGTCCAATTCCTAAAAATTTCATCACAACCCGTGAGCTCAAATCTCTAGTGTTCAATCACCTAAAACCCGACTCACCTAAATTGTTTTGTACACAAAAAATTAAGAGCATAAATGACATTAGTATTATGATTGAGGTATTATGAAATCGAACCCTCTAAAGATGGTATGATGGGTTATGGCTCAATAAATGTATTCATATTATGAACCTGCAGTATCATTAATTCATTATTTTGTTCAATAATTGATATTACTTTCAAAATAATACATGATTTAATAACTATACATACGTAGTCCGTGTGTGCATGTGCCGAAAGTGATTTTGCTCAAATTGTATGGGCTGCTTCTCTTACTATTTAAACCGCAGTGACGTAAGATCCTACCAAAACAAATGAAAAATAATAAAGAAAAAGTGTGAAATAAGAGTCCAATTTCCTATAAATTAGCTAGCACCAGAATGAGAAAACACATACACACCCACATTGGAAAAAACGTCCAGTGCCATAATTTCGAGAGATTGAAGTGTGGGCAACATTAAAGTTTATCCATCAGAAACATAATGATGACCTCTCTCTGTATTCAAAAGCTTCTTCCTCTTCCATTTCCTTCTTTCTTCATTCTCTGGTATTGTGCCATACTCATCATTATCTTTCAACAGAGCACTATTTCTTCTTTATCTTTGGTTCTACCAAACAATGAAACAATCCCAGCAGTACTTGTGTTTGGAGACTCCATAGTTGATCCTGGAAACAATAACTACATCACCACCATCGTTAAGTGCAATTTCTTGCCTTATGGTAGAGACTTTGGTTCTGGAAATCTTCCTACAGGCAGGTTTAGCAATGGTTTGGTGCCTTCAGACCTCATAGGTACGTCAAAATTTGTAATTGAGCTATGTGTATATATACCTGTAAAAAACTTCGTAAGAGTGTGTTATGTGTCTTACGTTACAAAACTTCTCAATAGATTTTGCAAGTTCAAGGGACTTTCCCACCCATTAGATTAGTCTTTTGGATGAGCCCTCCTTCTTACTAACAAAGGGTCCTAACCGGAACCTCAAGTGATCTATATATGTTTTATAAGAATATAATAATGTCCTTACGTGTTTTTAATATTATTTAATCTAAAATTGATTTTGTCATATATTAGGCAAGTATGGTTTGGGTTTTGTACGTCTTCACTTGATTCGGTTTGGATTGAATAGATTTGGTTCAAGAGTTTCAAATTGAATGCAAGTCGACATTTTAATGGTCGTAAAATGACGAGAAAGAGGATGATAAATAAATCCACAAAATTAAACACCAAAGAACTAGCTGTTCATAAAATAGATATGTTGGCTCAATTTCAGTATAACTATATGTAATCCGGCCTCTTAAATGAAAAAATTGATCATACTTAATTTGGTTTGAATTAATTTTACACACCTTTACTTATGATTCTAGATTCAACTCGTTATATCGTTTTTGTTTTTTGTTTTTTTATCTTTTAATTACAGCTGCAAAATTTGGGGTGAAGCAGCTTTTGCCACCTTATCTTGACCCTAATCTGAAACTAGAAGATCTCCTCACTGGTGTGAGCTTTGCTTCTGGTGGTGCTGGATATGACCCTCTCACTGCTGCACTCGTGGTATATATATACATATAACTGTTGCTTCCCTATGTACGTAAAATTATTTGATCTTTTATTTATAATTCTCATGTATTAATTAATAATATATATTTATAGATATGACTATATCAAGTTAATTATGATGACAAGTGGTAATTAGTGAAGCGCCTCTTTATATAATATCAGCCATAGAAGCTAGGCTCCTCCATGGAGTACTGTATCTCTCTTTATTCATTTCCCTCATTATTTTATTCATCTTTTCCATCTCCTATACTACTTTTTTCAATTTGTTGTCATAAGTTTTCATCAAATTGTTATATATTCATCATATGCACCACCCTAGCAAATTTTTTAAGATGATCTAGGACTTGTTTGATTTTTTTTTCTTTCTTAGAATAGTTTTATAAAAATGTTTTTTCCAACAAGATTTTGTGAGAAAAAGTAAAAAAAAAAAAAAAAAGCATCTACTTGGACATTCGTTCAAAAAAAATTTATGAAAAAAACATAAAATTTGTTTGGAAAAATTGTTTTTAAAATCAATTTGGAAAACTGAGAGAGAATGCTAAAGACAGAGTGAAGAGTATGGTTTTGGATGGAGAGTCGGAGGAATGAGAAATGACATGAACGAATTTGACAAAAAGTTCACTGAAAATTTCACCTATACGAAAAAAAATTCAATTGGTAATTTCTAATGGAATATTCAGTCAGTTATGTCAGTAGACTATTATCCCACATATTTTTTACCGACGGAACCATCCATCTGTAATTTCGTTTTTATTGGAATGCCGTTGGTAATATTGTCTAAAAATTGAAATTCCGTCGGTAATTCTATGAGTAATTCTGTCAGTAATTTAATGTTTTTTTTTTTGTAGTGGAAGGTGAAAAACTAAAAATGTAAAGATGAGAGACAGTAGAAAGTCCGGCAACGAGTGAAAGGGTAAATTAGAAAAAACAAACAATTCATAAAAAAATAGAAAACATGTAATCCTTATCTTGAATTTTTTATTTTTTTAAAAAAATAGATCCTATTCTTTTTTCAAAACAATTCATAAAAACTTAGCCATTAAACAACTTTTTAATTTTTTTAAAAAAATCTAAAAGTATTTTCAAAACAACAAATCAAACAAGGCCCTCTAGTTTCGTGCAAATTTGCTCTCATGTTTTTGCTTTTCTCCTTTTTTTCTTAGTCGGTGATACCATTATCAGGTCAACTGGACATGTTCAGAGAGTACATAAAGAAGATAAAGGAAGGAGTTGGAGAAAGCAAAGCAGCAACCATCGTATCAAAGAGTATATACATAGTGTGTGTAGGGAGTGATGATATTGCCAATACTTATACTCAATATGTCATTAGGCGAACTCAGTATGATATTTCTTCATACACCGACTTCATGGCCTCTCAAGCCTCAAGCTTTTTACAGGTATGTTATTCAGATCTCTTGTGAATTTGTTCTAAAATACTCCACTTGTTCTTAATGTAAAACTTATAAACTTAATTTGATTAGATTAAGGATGTTAGTAAAGTTGGTTGACATGACATGTTTTTTCTAAAGCACCATATTCATCTTTCATTAATTCACTTCATCTCTATTTTATTTGATTATTGTTCAATAAGTATTAATATGGGTAATTTTAAAAAATGTTGATAATATGAGAAATAGTCGTATATTTAGGATTAGGATCAACTGCTTACATTAAGTACTAGAAGAGTAAATGTGCAAGGATTCAAAGTTGTAAGTGTAATTTATTAGTTTATGTTAAACTTTTATATATAAAAAATAATTTATTAAAAAACAATTAAATGATATACACATAAAACCACCAAGTGATTCTGGGGTTCAGCATCAAATTGATGGTTCAAAGTCTAAAATTCAAAGACACATTATTCATCAATGTTGACTGACAATATATACAAATATGTATTAATTTAGTCATTTTATGTCTCTAGTGGACCCAATTTTATTATGATAAGAATACTTTTTATTTTTGAATTTAATTATCTACCTAATAATTTCTTATTCCATGTGCATGTGTGGAAAAAAAACTAATACATAAATGCAAAATCATGGATCTAAAGTGTTGACAATTATATTCTTCAATTTCAACCATAGCTCATGTTGCTATTTTCAAGAATAGCAATAATGAATTTAACAGAGGGCACTTGCGCACTTGGTTACTATTCATACTATTTCATAGGTTTTTGTTTTTGGTCATAAACACTGCATAGTATTTTATTTCCACCGTTAGCTCAACTTCCAGGAGCACGTTATTGCTATCAGTCAATATGAAAACTGTAAATGAAATCCTTGCTAGAGTCAACAAAACCGGAATTATTCAGAGACATACACACACAATTTGTTAAATTTATTAACAATGAAAAATATGATATTTTTCACATTATTATTACTTCTTGTAGTTGCTACTTATATTTATTACTTTTTCCCAATGTCCTTATCTTGGTAATTGGTAAAACCTACTATCTAAGAGAAAATTTCTTTTTTAAAAACTCAATTTTACATGTAGTATTAATTTGCATTCAACATATTAAAATATTTTTTAAGTGCGTCCAGCACCATAAAGCATTTTTCTGTTACCTGCATCCAGTACTGAAATATATTTTTTTTCAAGTATGTCCTAGCAGCCTAAATATTTTTTGGTGCTTCCAACACCAAGGCATAAGAAAATACATTAGGCGTACTGGATACACCTAAAAAAAGTAATTCAAGGTGTTTGATACACGACAAATGATTTAGATTGCACAATACATTTGAGAAAATACTTTAGAGTGCTAAATGCAACTTAATCCTTAAGTACATTTTAACTATTTTGAGTCATAATCATGAATCGGATGATGATGTGTGTGTGTGCAGGAACTTTATGGATTAGGAGCAAGAAGGATTGGGGTGTTCAACCTACCTGCTTTAGGGTGTGTGCCCTCACAGAGAACAATTGAAGGAGGCTTACAGAGAGAATGCTCAGACTTTGAAAACAAAGCAGCTATCCTATTTAACTCTAAGCTTTTCTCTCAAATGGATATGCTTAACAAAAACTTGGGAGACGCCACACTTGTCTACCTAGATACCCATACCCCTCTTCTTCATATGCTTCAACATCCTTCTCAATATGGTCAGTATATATATACTCCAATCATATTCTTATTATATCCAACTAATCAACCGTACGGACAGTTGAAAGTTACTAAATTTTAAGATAGTTTGAGATTTGAGGTTTTTCTTGATTTTAGTGAAACATAATGGAATAAGTGATTTATAAATAAAGGCTAGATGAGTATATCCCAAAAGTTATACAAGCTGCAATTTTAATTTATGTTACTTCAAATAGGAACAGCTAACTTTTAAAAAACATAATTAATACTCTACTTGATGACTTATAAAGACCAAATGGAGTATGTCAACAATCGAATTCTTTATTTTCACATACAAGACAAAAATTTTTTTTTTTCCAACAAGACAAAATAATATTAAATACAATGTATGCCACTAATTTGATCACCTTAATTAGTTTTCTTGATTAACCTATTTGCTATGTTGTGTTTGGTTATTTAATTATTAGGATTTGAAGTGACGGACAAAGGTTGTTGTGGCACTGGGGAAATAGAGGTCAGCATTTTGTGCAACCCTTACACTATAGAGATGTGTTCAAATGGCTCAAGTTACATATTTTGGGACAGCTACCATCCAACAGAGAAGGCCTATTCCATCCTTGCTTCCCTGATTATTGATCCCAAGATCCATGATTTCTTCTGAGAAATTTTTTCCCCCCGACTACTAATTATCCCCAGCTCATATTATTATTAGGTTACTAAAGCCTTATATTTTCAAACTCCTAATAATATTTGGTAACTTGTATCAGCTAGAGCTAGTTGTTATAAGTGTGACCCTTTTGGTTATTTATCTATAAGCCACCTTTAGACATCCATCGTGTTCCGTAAAGGTCTGTTTGGTAGGAGGGAAATGGAGGGGAGGGGAAATTTGTATGAGTTGGTTTTTCAAAATTTGGAGGGGTGGGGTTATTAAATATTAATAAAGATAAGATGCAAAATAAAAAAGTAGGAAAAATTAATTAAAAACTTTTAGCCCCACTTCTCTAATTTTTCTAACTATAGGTCATACAAATTTTCCTTCCTCTGCCTTTCCCTTCAAATCCCACATACTAAGTGGCCCTAAGTAACAATTGAGAATTGTATGTAATGATAGGAAATATAATGTAATGAAATAAATACATAGCATTAAATATCCCATCAAGGAATCATGGAATCGATGAAATTTTTATTTTTGTTTAAAAAATAAAATACATGTGAAATGATATACACACACGTATGAGTGTATGAGTGAAATAATATTTTTGTGGAGTGTCCGGGTACCTCCCAGGTGGACCACATAAGGTACCTCAACAACATGTTTGATACCTAGTCTCTCAACTGTAGGCAACCAGGGATCGACAATCCATCACTAGGAACCTGGTCATGTGATCGGACTGATATTTGTCGCTTTCCCAGTCTGTCAGAATGATTGCACCAAATAAATGTAGTATAAGGACAACCAATCGTTCTTCTTGAGGAGCGCTAATTGGAATTCCTAAGAAACTAATTTTCAAGTGAAACAAATTGATTTTGGTAAATTGAGAGTTTTATGGTGCAAATAAATGAAGAAAGTAAAAAAGAAAATATTTTTGGGTTTTGAAAGATGGGTTTGATAAGAAAAGATCGTTTGATAGACTAGTCCCTCAATGATAGTCGCTCAGCTATTCTCGCTCTCTCAAATGATAATGGAAGTTTTAAATCTCTAAGTTTAATTAAAAACCCCAACAAATCACTTGGGTCCAATGGTTTAATTAATGAAAAATTTCTTTAATCAAAGGTTAATTTGCTTCAATTAAATCATTGTTAGGTTCTCTTAGAGTGCACATGAAATGATGATGAATGATCCTCAAATTATCAATCAATAATCTGAGGATGTTGCATGAAAGAAAATTTATCACAATCATGACAGACAATATGACACACAAAAGTCTCAAACTTTGATATATAAATTAGTCTCAATAATTCAAACATCAATCTCATGCATAAACAATCTAAATCCTGAATTACAATCATAATATGAAATCTCAAATCTACTTAAAGCATCCAGATCTAGGAAATCCTATAGAGAGATGAAGAGAAAAAGATCTAGACTGAAATCTACTCCCCTTGTTGTTACTTAGAGCTCAAGCTTCGTCTTCCATCACCGAGAGACTAAGGGATTTAGCCTCTCATGTCTTCAAATCTCCTG
Source organism: Acacia concinna (assembly GCA_037177275.1). NCBI lineage: Eukaryota > Viridiplantae > Streptophyta > Magnoliopsida > Fabales > Fabaceae > Acacia > Acacia concinna. The sequence continues at coordinate 7,938,371 of JBAGKO010000002.1, read as the reverse complement.
CAATTGTTGTTGATCTTCGACTCCATGAGATATTGTTGAGGTTTGGTGAGGAATATGGTGGATAGATAGGGTGGAAATTGGTGGATGAAGGCTTAGGCTTAGGGTGGAAATTAGTCTCAATAATTCAAACATCAATCTCATGCATAAACAATCTAAATCCCAAATTACAATCATAATATGAAATCTCAAATCTACTTAAAGCATCCAGATCTAGGAAATCCTATAGAGAGATGAAGAGA
>JBAGKO010000002.1:7895945-7918596 GCA_037177275.1 Acacia concinna | reverse complement strand
TCGAGTGCACCATATATTTTAGGTATATATTAACAGGAAAAAGTATGAAGAATACTTGTGTATACACTATAGAGACAGTTGCAATTGGAGAGTCAAGGCTTGTAAAAAAGAACATATAAACTTCTGGGAGATCACAAAATACAATAGTCCCCACACATGCTTGAACACATCTTTGACTCAAGACTATCCAAAGTTAATGCCAATGTGATATCATCCTGTATTGTGGCTATGGTGATTGACAAGCTAGATGTGAAAGGGTCACAGATAATTGAGTGCATGCAAGGTATGTTTGGGTATACTGTGTCGTACATGAAAGCGTGGAAGGCAAAACAGCTAGCTATTGCTACTATTTTTGGCAACTGGGAGAGCTCGTACTCCTTACTCGCAAGGTGGTTAGCTGCAGTTGAATACTTTATGCCTAAGTCTTATGTTAAATTTTCCAAAAAACAGACCGGTCAAGTTGATTCATATGGTCAACCTATTGAAGTGTTCCATCGTGTGTTTTAGGCATTTAAACCATGTATAGACGCATTTGCATACCTAAAACCAATTATACAAGTTGATGGAACATTCCTGTATGGCAAATATAAGGGGACATTGCTTATGGCGATATCCCAAGATGGCGACCGAAATGTTGTTCCACTTGTATTTGCGATAATTGAAGGGGAGACAAGCTCTGCATGGTCATGGTTCTTATACCTCGTACGCTGCATTGTGGTAAGAGATGCGGTGGACATATGCTTAATTTCATATAGACATAAATTAATTTTATCCGCTGTTTCCAACACCCAAGTTGGATGGTAACCACCAAAAATGCATCATGTATTTTGTCTACGATATGTGGCTTCCAATTTTCGCACAGCACATGGAACAAATTGGTTGAAAGAGAAGTTCATAAATATCTCTGACATTTCTCATGCCAATCTCCAAGATATAAGCGTATGATTATGTTAACATACTTAACATGGTTATTATTATTTGCAGGGTATGCATATGAACTTCATGCGATAAACTCCAAATTAGCAGAGATTGCACTGCATCATGCACCTGGGCTCAATGGATAGGAGCAATCCCAAGAGAGAAATGGTCACGTGCATATGACGTCGACAGTCGACGAATCATGCACATGACAACCAATCTCGCGAAGTGCATGAAATGAGTCAGCAACATTTTTGAGTTATTTATGGTACGGGTGACGGTGAAGCTATTTGAGTTGTCCGCTTTATGCACCGAGTGGTCAAGATCCTATTAAGCTACAATTGACAAGTGAAATGAGTCAGCAACATATTTTAGTAATTTATGGTACGTGACCAGTACAATATATTCACATTTGAATTCTAGACATATTCAGAGATATGCTGTCCTTACAAGTACAACAGTAATGGATCCTCTGGAACTAGATTAACGATGGTTCTCTGCTGGTGTACCATTATATAACGTCTCTCCATGGGTTAATAGGAAAAAAATGTACATATAACAGCCAATCTATTTAAAACTTGATCACGAAATTGTTGGACATAACAAGCCATTTTTATGGTTTTGTCTAATTTTTAATTTGGCAATAACAAAAAATGTCAATATTTTTAAGTAAGTTCTTATAGAAAGCAAAAAAAAAAGTTAAACTATATAAATATATGGTAAAAAACTATATAAAGACAATTTTTTTTGACATAACTACAAAGACATAACAAGCTATTTTTATGGTTTTGTCTCATTTTTAATTTGTCAATAACAAAAAATGTAAATGTTTTTAAGTAAGTTCTTATAGAAAGGAAAAAAAAAAGTTAAACTATATAAATATATGGTAAAAAAACTATATAAAGACTTTTTTTTTTGCCATAACTACAAAGACATAAAAAGCTATTTTTATGGTTTTGTCTAATTTTTATTTTGGCTATAACAAAAAATGTCAATATTTTTAAGTAAGTTCTTATAGAAAGGGGGGAAAAAAAGTTAAACTATATAAATATATGGTAAAAAAACTGTATAAAGACATTTTTTTTGCCATAACTACAAACACATAACAAGCTATTTTTATGGTTTTGTCTAATTTTTAATTTGGCTATAACAAAAAATTTCAATGTTTTTAAGTATGTTCTTATAGAAAGTAAAAAAAAAGTTAAACTATATAAATATATGGTAGAAAAACTATATAAAGACTTTTTTTTGTTGCCATAACTACAAAGACATAATAAGCTATTTTTATGGTTTTGTCTAATTTTTAATTTGGCTATAACAAAAAATTTCAATGTTTTTAATAAGTTCTTATAGAAAGGGGGGAAAAATTTAAACTATATAAATATATGGTAAAAAAACTATATAAAGACATTTTTTTTAGCCATAACTACAAAGACATAACAAGCTATTTTTATGGTTTTGTCTAATTTATAATTTTTCCATAACAAAAAATGTCAATGTTTTTATGCAAGTTCTTATAGAAAGGAAAAAAAAAGTTAAACTATATAAATATATGGTAAAAAAAGTATATAAAGACATTTTTTTCCATAACTACAAAGACACAACAAGCTATTTTTATGGTTTTGTCTAATTTATAATTTTGCTATAACAAAAAATGTCAATGTTTTTAAGCAAGTTCTTATAGAAAGGAAAAAAAATTTTCATCACAAATATTCAAGAACCCAAAATACAATTAAACTATAAATTTTCATATATTACACTTCATAGTAATAATATAACACAATATACATACAGTTAAGTATGTGGCTCCTCTTTGATCCTTCAGGTTCCACAGGAATACACAACGCCTACAAATAAAATAAATAACAATGTCATAATTACTAAGATCATATAAAATATTTCTATTTATACATCTCAAAGACATTATATATATAAGTACTTACTATAATTATATGAATCCCAAATAAAAGTAAAGAAGGAAGCTGAAGAATTAAGTATTGGTGAAGAACGGAGTGTTTCTGAATGAATATGAAGGAGGGAGTTGAAAATGTTGAAGAAGAGGAAGTGTTTGTGACTAAATGAAGAATGAAAGAAGATAGGGAGGAAGCTAGAGAATGTAGAAAATGAAAGAAGAGACGGAGGAAGTTGAATGATGCATGAGGGAAGAAAGGAAGACGTATGTTTTTATAAAGGAAAATGAAGGGAGGAAGAGTGCATTATTTTAATTGAATTGATAGGAGAGTTATAAAAAAAAAGGGAACACAAAGCCAAGGACAAATAGGCGTGTTTTGCAGAAGGGAAAAATGAATCAGCCTGAGGGGTCCTGCAAAAAGGGGAATCTACTGTAGCATGTGCTACCGGGAGGTCTTGTAGGAGGGGGGATCTACAACTGTAGCACGTGCTACAGTAGTGATGTCATGCTACTGTATCACGACATTCACAATTTTTGCAAAAATTGGGCACCCAGTCCCCTTTCTTCAACACAAATCGTGTTTAGTTGGTACGATTTGTACAAATTGTGCCAACTAAACACGATTTGTGATGTTATATTTAGCTAAATACTTTTTAAAATGTTGTATTTTGTTAAATAATTTTTTTTATTATATTTTATTAAAAAAACCCAGTTTGCATGATGGAAAAAGAGTGATGTTTGGTTATATGTTGGGATGAATTAGTGATTTGGACAAATCGTACAGTAACTTTTAAACATCAAAATGATGCTTTTTTATCCGATTGCAATGCCATGTTTGGGTTTTTTTTTTTAAATTTTCTGTCAGTTTTACTTTTTATAGTCTTAATTATAAAACTCAATTAATTTTTTTAGAGAAATTAAGGAAGTTAAAAGAATCAACAATGTCTTATAATTAAGAACGGAGGTAGTATAGATATCATATTATATTTACATGTAATAAGACTTCATCTGGTCTTGATTATGAGACTCAGTTGATTTTTTTTAGAGATTAAAGAAGCCAAAATAGTCAACTATGTCTTATATTTAAGACCGGAGGTAGTGTAAATATCATACTATATTTACATGTGATAAGACTTCTCTTGTTCTAATTATAAGACCCAATTAATTTTTTTGGAGAGATTAAGAAGCCAAAAGAGTCAACTAAATCTTATAATTAAAATTGGAAGTAGTATAAACATCACAATACATTTACATGTAATAAGACTCCCTCTAGTCTTAATTATAAGACCCAATTGATTTTTTGAAAGATTAAAGAAATGAAAAAAGTCAACTAGGTCTTATAATTAAAATTAGAGGTAGTAATTATAAGACCCAAATAAATTATGTTTGTGGTGAAATTAAAGACCGGGTTATTCAGTCTATGTGATCCGATTAGTAATGTGATGTTATTTCATAAGAAATTTTACATTTCTTTACTTTTTAATTTATATGCATTTTTAATCATTTAATCATATTATTAATTATATATTTTTAGCTTTTATTCTTAACTTTTGTTAAAATTAATTTTTCTTTTTTTTTGGTATAATTTTTAAATTTTACAATATATATATGTATAATATATTTACTAATATTCATGTCCCTTTCAGTCATTTACAACAACAAGTTACTTTTTAACATATCAACCAAACACATTTTATTTTTACATAAGTCACTCATGCTACCGTTAATCCAAACATACATAATCTGACTTATATCTAATCTGACTTATCTATAAGTCTAATTACAAATAAGCCACTTATCCTACTATTATTCCAAACACACCTTAAATCTGTTTCACTTCTTGATCTGTAAAATATTCATGTAATATTGAGCAATATATTAAAAAAAATAACAAACCATACAAAAAAACACAAGTCAAAACAAAGAAGACCATGAAAAAATAATTGAAAAGCATGTTCTAAAACAAAAGGCTAGATATATATAGACTTATAGAAAATACTTAGGTCAAGTTATTTATATCCATTTCGTTAAGTTCTTCAGTCACATGTGATAAAGTGTCTTATTTTTGAATTATGATTATTTAATTATAAGCTCAAATACAATAAATAAGACACATAATCATGTATAATTGGAGAACTTAACGAAACGAATATAAAGTGGTCCTATAATTTTTTATACTCACCTGCCATGTGATCTCAATCCAAAGAAAGTGGAGTGAACACAAAGAACACATGCAAGCTGCTGTTGGATTACAAATATCCAACAAAATTAATTAGACAATATTTCTTATTGTGGCATATAAGGTTCGGACAAAAAAATCTGGATAAGGTTCGGCAAAAGTAATGTTGGATAAAGAATGAGAAATACTAATAAGGCAACATTGCAGTGGCTTCTTGAATATAAAATTTTCTAACTGGAAATTTCAGACAAAAAGTGAAAGCTAAGGCAAGCACTGGCAATATTTAGTATTTTAAAATAATTTTTTAGTTCATCCATCATTTTAAAATTCCCCCTGCAAAAATACAATACTAAATTTAGTGTGAAATAGGAGGTTACAATCTATCTTAAAGATAAAATTACACTAATTAGAAATCATTTTATGATATAAAAATACTAATAATTTTATCCTAGGTTCCAATAAGACAAAACTAATAAATTTATTATAATAAATGCTATGATAAAAATACTTAAGATATTAAGTGAAATAAATATTTTAGATTATTGATGGATTAGTTAACCAATCATGGAATCCTACTTACATTTTTAGGGTAAAATATTATAACCACCCTATATTTTAGTTTAAGTGTACGGACATTCCTCCTATTTTGAAAACTCACATAGACTTTCTATAAAATTAAAATGTATGTTATTTAGACCTCCCTTATAATTTTGAGATTGTATTTTCATCCCTCAAATCGTTAGATGATGGTTAAGTTTGACTTTTGATATTTTTTTTACCAAAATTCCCCTATTTAACATTATAATTATAAATATTTATATACATATATATGGGATAAAAAATTTATAACTCCAAATTTTAATTATAATATTTTTTTAAAAAAAATTTCAAACATGTTAAAAATTTATTAATTTTAGAATTATAAAATTTGTACTTTTAATTTTTGCCATATTTGAAATTTATTCATTTTTAGTTTCTTAAATGTCTAAAACATATATCAAACACATGTTTTTTTTATCAAGTATAATAAGCTACATAGGTTTGAGAGAAGATACAAATCATTGCGAAAATTCCAAAAAACAATACTAAGGAAATGCAAAAAAGACAATTCAGTGAGGTAAAATCTAAAAATTCGATACTAGTCCTTTATAAGAATATGAAATTTTTAGAATCTTGATTTTTTTTTAAGTTACTTAAGGGCTTGTTTGGTTGAAGGGGAGGGAATGGGAGGGGAGGAAAAATTATCCACTCCCCTCATTTGGTTTGAAATTTTGGAAGGAAGGGAGGAAAAATGAGACTTTGTCTCCCTTCCCCTCTCTCCTTCCCCCTCCTCTTATTTTGGCTCTTTTCAAATTGGATTTTTTTTGGAGGGGAGCCATAGTTTATAACAAATTTGTCCCCTTCTATTTTATGTTATTTCATCTTTACCCCATGTCCAAAAAATTAAAAGAAACTCATTTTTTTACTTAACCACACAAATGATCTAAAATATATAATTTATATATGTAGATTAATTTATATATGTAAAAAATAGAATCTAAAATTAAGGGTAAATTGGCAAAATAGTTATTGTCTTTCCTCCCATCCCTTCTTAAACCAAACAGACTATCATTAAACATCACTCAGATTCCTTCCTTTCTTATCAAACCAAATAAAGTAATATCTTACTCTCTCTCTCTCCCATCCCCTTCCATCCCCACTCTTTTGAACCAAACATGCCGTAAATGTCCTTAAAATTTAATAGCTTGAGTATATATATTAACACTTTGATGGATATTTAGGTAATGTGTACTCAAACTGTTAAAATCCAATTGCATTTATATAATTTCACAAAATTTTCAATATTCTAAAAATTTCATATTCCTATAAAGAACTAATTTGATATTTTCAGATTTTACTACACTGGATTGTTTTCTTATCATTTCCTTAGTACTTTTCTAAGATTTTCTCTAAATCATTTAAATTTATAATTTTATATTTTTCTACAAATATTTAATAAGTTACTCAAATTTTTATAAGTTTGTGATACAATTAAAATTTGAGATTTGCCATTAAAGGTAAATTAATATATAAATTTTAATTAAAAATATATTTTTAAAATCATTTTAAATTATTTCTAACAGAATTAACAATTTAAATTTAAGTCTGTATTTTTAAAATAAGGAAACATTTATATAATTAAGGTATAACATTTAGAAACACCTTCTAGGAGCGTTTGATAAAAAAGTTACCTATTGTATTAGGAGTGTTTGTGAGCTCCTTTAGAAAAAAATGGACTTTTTAAAGTAAGTTACTTATTTTAAGAAGGGAAAATTTTAGAAAAAGACATTCAAAATAGGGAAAAGACAAATCAGAACAATGAAATCAAAAATCCCAAATTAGTTCATTTGTATCTTGTTTTTCGATAATTATGAAAGTGCCACTTGATTTTTAACAACACGAGTATTTTAATTCACAACAAACGTATCTCAATTAACAACACAATCACAAACAATTCACAGCAAAAATACATAGTATCAAATACTTTGAGCAAATGTTACGCCCAAAAGATGGTTGCACATTGTACTTTGAGGTGGATCCCTGATCTTTATCCATATGTGAAATATAGTTAGTTATAACATTATTTAATCTAGACAAAACATCAGCACCACTATTACTTTTTCCTTTAATATGTTCAATTTTGACATCTGTCCCTGCGGAAGTAAGAAAATCACAAAACTTTACCCATCTATTCCTCAAGAGTTTTCATGTACTTCCTAATGTATCATAAAAATTTATGATTGCATTACATTCTGTCCTAAGTATATATTCATCTTTATCATAAATAATACTAAATTATCAGGAAAAGATCGTTAGGGCCAATATGACCCTGACACATTTATCTAACTTCACTCAGTTAGGCATGTCGTAGCTCAAAGAATTTATAATAGACCAGTAATAACTGTTAGGGATCAATTAGATCATAGAACCTTTTTGCTATACCAATGGATTATTACTCAAGCTATATAAGCCTTAGAAGCTGATGCTTTGTAATTTTCTTAATTGGTTATCACAACAACCGTTAGAAGATCCTATTTGGCGCAAAAATAACGTATATTTAGTGACAAATACTTGGATACAAATAAATAGGTTATATTTATCATTGCCCGAAGAATTTAGGAATCCTGATAGGCAATACATTTTATGTGAATTAATTTTGGCCCTTCTTAGAACATTGGCTATGAATGACTTCTGAAAACCCTGATTAGTTACAAGCAATAAGAAGCACATAGGAACTATATCCACCTGCTATAGGGTTTATTAGTGAAGATACCATCTTAGAAGGATACAAATTTACACAATCAGATGATAAAATCATTTCTAAACAGTTGAACACTCTGATAGAATTAAATTTTAGACAAATAGAACTGATAAGAACTTTACTCAATAAAGAAGTAGAGTCACATAAGAGACCCGTTTGGATAGAAGATCTAAATAAACAGTTACAAACTTTATCTGTAACACCCAATAAAAAGATACAAAATATCTATAAGGGACGCATAAGAAAATGGAGCAAGGAAGCACCTTATTAGTCCCTAGAAATGAAATAACCAAACAAAAAGATCACGTTAGATCATTTGGTACATGGAATTCAATATGGAATAAAGTAAAAAAATAATCAAAAAATAATAAAAATAAGAGAACTGGAAAGGTTAGTAGATCCATAAAATATTTTTCTTCAATCTGAAATATGCAGGTTACAAATGGAAAACTGTACAATCAATGAACAGTTCAAGGAGAAAGAGAGGAACAATAAACTCATTGTACAAAATAGTTTTAAATTACAAAAACAAGCTTTCAAAAGAATGAAGATTGATTGTCTGAAGAAAAACAATTCAAAACAGTTAATACAAAAATTTTCCGATATAACTTCTATAAATTTGCAAGAAATTGTTGAAACCTCCCATATTAAAAAGATGATTTCTTTGCAAAAACAATTGAAGAAAATGTTTGATGAATACACTGCCAATTCATCATACAAAATTGCAAAAGAAGAAGGTCCGTGGATTCTAGACCCACATATACTCAGTAAAGACAGAATTTGGGTATACATAAGACTACTTAAACTAGAAATTCTGAATCTATCAGATCCAGAATACATAAATAAAATTGATTATCTTGAATTTCTTGCCTATGGAATGGTTGGAAGCATCACTATACCGGAAGACATGGTGGACCTCCTATTTGGACAAAAACTTAATAACAAGATAATTCAACTACAAAAAAGAGGAACAGTTTTCCTCAGGATTAAATCCCGACCTCCAGGATACATATATTTTAATTTTATACAAAATTATCATAATTTCTTAGTAACAAATTTTTCGGCACACACGCTTGAAGATTTAATTGATCCTGAAGAATTTGGACACATTGAAAATAAAGACCTTTATCAATTTCTTATACAAGGTAAAGCTCCAGGATTCAATCAGAAAAGATTCCAAGTTACAGAGAAAGCTCAAAATTATAGCATATGGGAAACAACTGAAAAGGAAGCCATGTTAACGGCATCTAATGGTGACCATGATAATTATGAACAGGAATCTGAAGCTGCCGATACTGACTAAAGCTACACTCTTGACAAGGTAAAGCTCCAGGATTCAATCAAAAAAGATTCCAAGTTACAGAGAAAGCTCAAAATTATAGCATATGGGAAGCAACTAAAAAGGAAGCCATGTTAATGGCATCCAATGGTGACCATGATAATTATGAACAGGAATTTGAAGTTGCCGACACTGACTAAAGCTGCACTCTTGACAGCATTATCTTGTCGACATTAGACAAGATACATCATTATCTTGTCAACAATAGACAAGATACAGCATCATCTTGCCGACACTAAACAAGATATGACATTAAACTATAGACAGTACATAAAGTTGATGCCACTCTGCGTAGTGGAACAATTATTTTGATTCCAACAATCCACTATCGGACTTCAAAAGAAAAATTTGAGATCCAAATAGTAAAGAATTGCTTGTATAAATAGACTTGTAATCATTCGGGAAAACACACAAACTTCTCTAGAATGGTCAGAGGGCAATTCTCATATGGATTCTCGAGGCATAAATGTTTCTCTTTGTTTATAGTGATTAGGGTTATATGTACTATCAGGATTCCTAGATGAAGATGCCTCATACATAGGCTGATCAATATCTCCTAATAGTGGAATACCTCCAAACAATTGTTTTTTGAAAGTGCCTCATACATAAGTTATATTTATGAAAGTGCCACTTGATTTTTAACAACACGAGTATTTTAATTCACAATAAGCGTTTTTCAATTAACAACACCAGCACAAACAATTTATAGCGAAAATACGTAGTATCAAATACTTTTAGTGTTGTTAGTTGAAATACTCTTGTTGTGAATTAAGATATTCGTGTTGTTAAAAATCAAGTGGCACTTTCATAATTATCGAAAAAGAAGGTACAAATGGATTGATTTAGGATTTTAGATTTTGTTTTTCTGATTTGTCTTTTCCCTATTTTGAATGTCTTTTTCTGAAATTCTCCCTTTTAAGAACTTTCTTTTAGCTATTTATTGAAAAAGTGTCACTTCTCCTACCTCTAACATGTCATTTATCTTACTTTAAATAAACTACTTCTCTTAACCCAATCCAAACATAAATTACTTTTGATAAGTAATTTTTTTTTCAAGCCACTTCTGATAAATTACTCAGGACTTACTTGATACTGGCGGTGGAGAGCGTTCATAGGCGGTGGCGGAAGAAAATAAGTAACTTTTGTGTTTTGAGTGATCAGTAGCTACTTATGTTAATTACTTATGCTAATAAGTTACTCATTTTCATAAATTGGAAAAAGTAACTTATAAAAATAAGTCCTTAATAATTTTTTTTTACCTTCAATCCAAACACAAATAACTTATTTTACTCTCAATAAGTCACTTTTCCTACCTCCAATCTAAATATAATTGACTTTTCATAAGTTATTTATTTTTATAAATTTCTTATCATAAACTATTTATAAAAATAAATCACTTTTAATAAATTACGGGCCATTATAATCAAAATTACTTTTCTCACCTTCCATTCAAATAGCCTTGCTCAAAATTTTATTTTATTTTTTATTTTCTGGACTAGCACTCAAAATTTTATAATCCACGTTAAATTGACTTCGTTTTTGCGGGTCAATCACTCATTGTTGCGAAAAGTCCAACGTACCCCTTCTTTTAAAGAACGACGTCGTTTTACTGGCAACGAAGGCCCGATGATTGATAGCCTTCGAACGCAGGCGAATTGCCAATGCCATGATATCGCCGGAGCAGATGGAACGACAGTAAGGAAGAGTCAAACGACATCAGACCTAAGCACTAACTTGGATTCTCACTACTTCTCTTTGCTGGTCGTCGTCGGAAGCGGACGAACACTTCATAAAAGCTTCGGTTTTTGGTTCTAGTGGAGAATTACTCTCATTCCGTCCCCCAATTGACTCAGAAGTCAGAACTTCCCAGTTCTCCCATCTCTACGTTAATTTTCTGAAAGTAAATTTTTAGGGTTAGGGATTCACTCTGTTCGCCAAGCTGGATAGGCACAGAGGAGACCGCTATGGCAACAACAACCATGATTCTCACCCATATCGTCAGTCCAGAGCTCCGTCCCGCTTCTCCGACGCTCCCTTCAACAACCGCGGTGGTGGAGCCTCTCACCACCGTCAGTTTGACAGCCCACCCCGTCGCTCTCCAGCAAGAGGTCCAGGGTTCCGATCACCGGGTTTTGGCGGCAGCGATGGGTTTAGGCCTGTGAGTGGTGAGGGTCCTGGAGGGTTTGGGTTTAACGGTCGTCAGGGGCAGCCACTGTCTGGTCAGAAAAGAGGGTATCCCTTCTCTGGACGTGGAGGTTCACCGGGTGAGTGTAACGCTTTTGCTTCTTGTTAAAATGTTGCATTGAATTAGAATTGTGGTTTTTTAATTTAGAGTGGGGGTGGTCTTTCAAGCCGTTTAGTTTGGTTCCATCAATGTGAGATTATTGTTATTATTCACTTCTTTAAATCACATGCATGCTTGCCTGGTCGCTTGTGACTGAGTTATCATTAAGCTTTTTTATGTTCAATTATTGCATAGCAATTTTGCATCATAGGTATGAGAACTGCACTGTATATTTTGGGGAGCCGAGGATAAAGTTTGTATATTTCGGGATGCTTAGGATAATAATCAATGCTTCTGTTATGAGTGCTTGGATATTTTTTTTCCTCTTCTTCTTTTGCTGCATAAGTGCTCGCAGTTTTGCATGCCTTATATGACCTTGATGGGCACCCACCAAGTCCGTGGGTGTGTAAGTTGTAGTGGTACTAGCTTATATGTTCAGTTAGTCTATACACTGCACCCACCAAGTCCAATTATTTGGAGATCTTTTATCTAGCAGGTGTTTAGTTTTTTTTTAAAATTTTTTTTCGTACTTCTGAAATAAAAATTGTCTGTAACCTTGTTGCTAATTTGCCCTTCACCCCTCTGAACGTTATTCCCATTCATCCTTTCCAAAATTATGTTTGTTTGCCTATTGAATGGAAAAATAACAGAGCAACTGGTAAGCTAGAGTGCCAGAGCGATTTATGGTAGCAAACCTGGAAAGGATGCAGGGAATTGTAGTACAAATTCTGCATCTCTTCAGGCTGATCCTTTGCTGTCAAACCCACTCTTCAGATTGTAGCCTTCATTGCAAGTTTAGAGGAACGCACTGAGGTCAAGCTTGTAAGCATAGTGGCAAGGACTGATCTTGGTGATGAAGACTAGGCATTACGTGAATAGGGTTGAGTGAGGATGGGACAGTGGGAGATACTAGATTTGTCTTTTGAAAAAAAGTGATCAATAGAGTAGCAGATGAACAAGGTAGGCAAGAAAAAAAAAGGGGGGTTTGGTTTAAATGTCAAATTGGACTGGGACCTCATAGGCATAGAACGTATTAAAAAAAAAAGTATAATTTTCTATGCTCTTGTACATACATACATGATACATGTTAGGGTTTCCTTTTAGATTCAATGTCACTGTTTCATAAAAAATTTAACATATTAAAATTATTAATTGTTGAAACAAATATTAAAAAAAGAAACACAAATGCTTAAAATTTAAAATTATTGAAAGAAGAGATGAACAGGTAAGGAAAGAAACATGGCTTGTGCAAAGGATATAGGACTAAATAGGAAACAATGATTACTATAGATTGTGTAAAACATGAAAGAATAATTGGTGATGGAGGTATATAGAAAGAAGATTAAATAGGTTTGCAAAACAATGAATCAATATATAGTAAAATTATCAGAAGTCTTACTATTCATTAGTTTTTTAGATGTGAACAACGCAATTCCCCTCAAACACCATACAATGCAGGGGGCCCATCTCTTGCTAGAAATATGAATTAGTCATTTTTTATAATTTGTATAACACAACCTAATTCCAGTGTTATAATTTTTTTCTTTCTTTGTGGTTGCCCCAAACTTATTTTTCAGTATCACTATTTTATCTCATCACGTCAAGCCATGGTTCTTTGGTAAAAAAGAAAGAGAGAAAATAGCATCCCTTGTAGGTTTATCCTGTTCTACTGTGCTCGACATCTGGATGAGTACTACAGACTGGCAAAGCTTGATGTAGGTGACACTAGGGTGTTCCCCAGCAATGGGCACATTAAAATGGATGTTTTTTATATTTAGAAGTGGCATATAAAGAAAGCAGATTTTCAGGACTTGGGATAAACAAGTCATATAAAAAATCAAGTTTTTCTTAAATCTCAGTGGTTTTATTACTTGTATGTGTTACTACTGGAGCATATTTGCATTTTGAATCTTGTCAGTTTTATGGGGATGTTTGTTTTAAGTAACAGGGGTTGATGGATTGGTCCATTTCTTGTTCTATTTTTACTTTATTTGCAATTACCTCTCCTCCAGCGCATTGTGAAATGGAATTGACTGACATTTTCCCCTTTAATTTTAAGACCGTTTTGGCGGGGAAAGTTTTGCCAAACTTTTTGTTGGATCTGTTCCGCGGACAGCAACTGAAGAAGATGTAAGTGTTTTAACTCCTTTATTTTTTTTTCCTTTTTTGTATGGGTTGGAGTCTTGGAAAGTTTGATTTTGAAATTATTAACGCATAGCAGCAAGAATAAGCTTTCCAGTGTTCTATAGCTTTCAGATAACTTTCTTTTAGGGTTCTAAAGGATGCTTGTTCTGTTACCAACAGCACTCATTCTCACTTTTCATGATGTCTGTGACTAAAATTTATCTTGTTATAATTATTTTGTTAGATTCGGCCTTTGTTTGAGCAACATGGAAATGTGGTTGAAGTTGCCCTGATAAAGGATAGAAAGACAGGACAGCAGCAAGGTACTTATGATTTTTTTTTAAAAAAAAAAAAAAACTGACTGTTCATCTGTATGATTTCTTGCTCTGACCTTTGAGTCATTGGTCTAATAGGTGGGGTGTTAAACTTACAACCAAACTATAGAGTCAGTCTTGGCACGCTATATACTGATTTGGACCTCATTGATTTAGTTATGATTGGTTTTTTATCAGTTTATTTTGGCAATCTCTGTTATCTCTTTTGTAATCTGAATCTAATATTAGGGTTAGGATAGAAGGAAAGAGGGATTTAGGAGAGAATGTAGAGGAGAATAGAGAGAATTAGAGGGAGGAGAGAAGAGAGAAACTGAATTGCCCAAGGCTGTTATTCTTCACTAATGTCAAAAGTCTGAGTTACATGAGTCATTCTCTCTTATTTATAGAGGCAGTGACCAACGCTATATACTAACGAACTAATAAAACTGACAGATATGACAGCAAAGCAAATGCGCTGCTGCTCTGCCCATAATATTCCTAATTAGACATTAAATCCCTAATCACACGTTCATATTACAACATTATATCACACTAGGGTACTTCCGTATTGGTTTCATAACCAAAATAGACATAATTATCAGTAACACAGAAGTCATTTATCTTATTCCATGTGCTGAACCAATTTATTTCCTAACTTGTTTTACATCAATTACTTCCATGTTGCTGTGTTGGCATTCTTTCCTTGTAAAATCTTAACAAGTACTATTATCTGTTTTAACATTTCTAGTGAGTCTTGTAATTGCTTGTAAACTTGTATTCACAGTTTTTTGAAGGATATGGTTATCATGGGACATCTTTTGAGCAGACATATCGATGTTACCCTGCATCTTTCATTGAAAAGGTTAGCGTTATTCCAATAGGTTAGATTTAATCAGTTGTTATTCTTGAGTTCTTGATTTCAATTTTAGCAGGGTCATATGTGTTGAATATATTGCTTCTGATGAGCTTAAATCAAACTTCACTTTGAACTGCGGTGGACATATATAAAAAATTTTATACAAATTGAAACATTTATCTTTTGGGTAGATGTCAAAGGTTTAGTGTTCTTGGGAACATTAGTTTAGACTTAATAGAGAAATGAAGTGGTTGGCGGTTGGCACAACCATCAAGCAAGCCCAAAGACATATTAATATTAAACTCAAAACCACTCCCTCTCATTTGTGCATGCTTTTGCTAAACATTATGGTCGGAATGATGGAAGGTTGAAACAATAGATCCAATCCGATTAAAGAATAGAAAATATTGACGATAATAACTTGTATTGTCATAAATAATTTATAATAGCTAATATGTAAAAGTTGCAGTTTTCTTAAATTTTAGTGTTACCTGGATAACTCATAGGCTAATTACTTTTATTTTGTCTTCATTAATCCTGCAGCCCCAAATTGAGAGTGGTGATAAAAGTAAGTTTCTTTGTTCATTGAAGTTCTAGTTTTTGGATTATCTGATCGTTTTTCTTCTTGCTAAAGTCAATTTATTTCTTTTTGTGCTTCAGTTATAATGCCTCCTTCAGCCCTTGACCGTCTAGGTTTGTTGTTTCAATTTGATCTTTTCAATTTTGTTATATTTTGTCTGCTTATCCTGTTCTTTTTTTTTTGGGCCTTCTAATTGGTATGGAACCCGGCTAATGTTGATTTTATCTTGCAGCATCTTTGCATATTGATTACCCTATGTTATTTGAACTTCGGAATGATGCTGCTGAGAGAGTTTCTCATTGTGGGGTTTTGGAGTTCATTGCAGAGGAAGGCATGATTTATATGCCATACTGGGTAGGCTTTTAAAAGTAATTGTTTGGGAATATGCTTGTTATTGGCAGTATGGTTCTGAGGTTTTATTTTATTGGACACTACTTGATTCTTTGATACAGATGATGGAGAACATGCTTTTACAAGAGGGAGAAATGGTTAGAGTGAAGAACGTGACACTTCCAAAGGGGACATATGTTAAGTTACAACCCCACACAAAGGATTTCTTGGATATTTCCAATCCAAAAGCTATGTAAGTTTCTATATATACAGTTATTAGATTAGTCGTGTCTATTCATATTTCTTTTTGAAGGGCGTACCTGTGCTGTTTGAGGTAAGTTCAACAAATACTTTCTGTGCCTTGTTCCTTTTTTTTGTTTTGTTTGAGTTATAAGGGTGGGCACTAACTATTTAAGTTACAAGCGGGGTTGAACCCATGACCTCCCACTTATAGGGGAGCATCCATACCACTAGGCTACAAGGATTTTGTGGTTCCTTTTTCAAGTCACCATATATCACATACCTCTGGTTTCTTTTTTTTTTGAAATTGCTTTAATTGGTGGATTTTGGGATTTGGAAACTGAATTGCGTCTGAAACTAACCAAAAGCTGGTATACTAGTAGTTTTGATGATATTTGCTGAGAGTTGAAGTAGCTTTTATTACATTCCCACCTACTACACTAATGCCGCATTTTTTATTTAATGATGTTATTCTGTTTCTGTAATACTGACTGTTCTTGCAAGCCCCTTAAATTGAAATGGACTGGATCTTTAATATTATTTGGTACACTGTCGTTGTATCTGTTTACTTTGTTTTTTGATCCGATTGTATTTTACCATATAGCCTGGAGACAACTTTGAGAAATTTTTCCTGCTTGACAACTGGAGATAGTATCATGGTGGCATACAACAACAAAAAGTATTACATTGATATTATAGAAACCAAGCCTGCTAATGCAATAAGCATTATTGAGACAGACTGTGAGGTTGACTTTGCTCCTCCCCTGGATTACAAGGAACCTGAGAGGCCCACTGCACCACTTTCTGCAAGCAAGGCATCAGACAAAGGTACCTAATTGTTTTGTTTAATGCTTGTTTCTACGTAATCCCCACCTTTTCTTATGGGATGGATTCCTCGTTATTTTCATTTGTTTTCTCTTGGCTTTCTCATTTTGGAAATGTTATTTTCTCTAAAATAACTTTTACAAGCTTATAAAATGGATTTTGTTCTGTAAAACGCAAATAATGCACATTTTTCAATTAAGGAATTTCTTTTCTATGATATATTGTGGTTGTAGGCTTGAGTTATAATGTGAGAAGAGCATAGGAAAATTATGCACTATTTTGTATGGGACTGCTGACCATCTGTTTTCAAGTTGTTCGTGGATAATTCTATTGCTGAACTGGAAGCTGATTTTTCCTATTTTAGCCTGAGAGGAATATCCATGTGTAGTAATACCCCTGAGGCCATGCAATTTTTGCTATCTTGTTGAAGATTTTACAACCATTTATTTCTCCTTATAGTTGAGGATGCCCCAGCACAAACTGAGCCTAAATTCAACCCATTTTCTGGCACTGGGAGGCGCTTGGATGGAAAACCTTCGAAGAATCCACTTCCCTCAGATTTTTCTTCATTGTCTAAGGATAAGAAACCTGAGGTTCAAACTGGAAGCTCACTAGCTTCGGCAGCATCTAGTTCCCAAAGCAGTGCTGGTCAATCTCAGAAGAAGCTTGTGTTTGGGTCTAATGCCAACCGAGCTAATGATGCTGTAAAGGTAATTATAAGCTTCTTCCTATTATTGTAAATCATTTGTTGATGGTAGCAACCTTTTAGTAATCAACAATAAATATTGTTAGGTAGGTCTCGTCTTATCAACAAGTTTAAACAATCATGAAGAGACAATTTATACTACCTCTTGTTTGTGAGGCCTTGTCGTATATTCTACAAACCAGATCTTATATTAAAGATCAGAGATAACATCATGCATATAGGACATTTGTTATCTATCTTAATACTTTGGCTTCATCTCGTAGTTTGGTTACACCCAAGTTCCTCTGGATCAACAGACTGCTAAAATTCTTCATCTTCTGTACTAAGCAGGAAAAAGAGGTGAAACAGGAGGCATCTCCACAGAAAGACGAACCAAAATTTCAGCCTTTCACGGGGAAGAAGTATTCACTCCGAGGCTGATGAACATTATTTGATGTGAATTGAACATTTTACAGTCATTTGCTTCATTGGATGCTATGGGGATCAAAGGATATAGCAGAACTTTTTATTGTTTACTGTGTAATGAAAAGATAGGACCTTCTTAGGGTGCCACAAGAGACGAAGAAATTGGCCTACTTGTGAAAACTATCGACAAGTCTTTCAGTTAAGCTTTAAAGAATGGTTTATGTTGTGTTTGGTCGCACTAAGTTTCTCACTGGTGCTTTTCTCACATTCATGGCTAGAGATGAAGGTTGCTTTTCTGCTCTCAAATGTCAGACTTGGTGTAATATCACAGAAAGGAAAATAATTCTTAAGGTACCTATAGTTTGCTTTAATTTTTAATTTGGTACCTCTATGTCTCTCTCTCCTTATTAAATCTCTCTATTTTACTCTATTAGCACAGTTAGCTTCTGTATGAGGGCTAATAATGCTAACAGGGCAAAGGACTGAAAGAGTACAATTAAAAGGTTTAGTAAGAAGAGAATAACATACATGTAGTAAATTTGAAATTAGAGGAAATGCCAGGAACTCTAAGAATTCCCCATTCCAAAATGATATAGTGATGCAGACATGGAGTTTGCAGTTATACACTATATGTTTCGATTGATACAAACATACTAGTGTTAGTGTAAGAGAAATTACATGCGCTAGGAGAGTCTTATACATAGATGGGGTTTGATTTATGATTTGTGAATTAATAAATGTTTAATATATTAATACAAACAATAATATATGTATATCATAAATATATTATTTTTATAATGTTATGAATAGTAATGTTTTTGGCAACGTTGTGTATATTACCTTTTGTCTGTCCTATACTTGGTATAATATTTCCTTCCATCCTAAATGTAAAATTCAATTGGCTTTTTTATTTTTTTTTAAATTGATGGTAGTATTTATGAAAATGTGTCTATTTTATTCATATTACTATTTTCAGCCTAAAACAATTCATCATACTGTTATAAAGTGACAATTTACTTTATTAAAAACTTGAGTGGGCAAAAAAAATGAGAGCTTTCTTTTTCGATCGTTCTCTGTTGCTTGCCTTTCTATCTGAATCTATGATTTTTAACTCGGATTTGGTGGAGGTATTTGCTCTCTACCCCCCTCTGTCCCTTTCTTTGGTGGTTTTCAGGTGGATATTAATTATGTTGCTAATATTTAGTCTGGTTTTAGAATATTAATCATCAGAGTATAATTTCATTGGTTACTAAAAGGTTACAAATTTATTTTATAAAAAGAAATCAACACGTTTCTTAATTCACTAGTACATAATTGTGATTATATGACGGTTGTTTTTACTATTTATCAACATGTTTCTTAATTCACTAGTACAAAATTGTGATTATATGACGGTTGTTTTTCCTATATATGATGGTGTTAAACAGTCATCTGTTTTAACACCATATATGTATATATAGCGGTTGAACAACCATTATATATTTGTCTAGATATATAACGGTTTTTTACATTTACCTGCCATATATTTTATCTAATATATGACGGTTATTAATGAATCCACTATAAAAAAAAATTATTGCCATAATTCCATAAGATATAACGGTTTTTTTTAACAACCATAATATATTTTTGCCAAAATTTTGCACACCACAGGGACACTTTCAAGGGGGAATTTCAACCAGAGACCAAATAAGAGAATTAATTTAAAAACAGTCCCAAAACTTTCTGAACCATCAGATCAGTCCCAAGTGGGGGCAGTGAAATTAATTGTAGGTGTAAAAAGTCCTTCCTACCCTTGTCTTAAAGTGGTTCAAATGGGTTAAATGACATTGAAGAAGCACACTCCATATGCATGAATGGCATGACATTCAGAAAACTCTCGTCACATTGTCACACTAACACACACGAAGAGAAGTAAAGGATAAAGGAGAGCAGCCATTCCATGCCAAACTTGAAATGGAGGGAGGGCAAACGAATGATGGAGTGAATATAGTCGAAGAATGAGGCAAGTATGAAGTTTTGTGAGTGTATGTTGTCTCCATGGCAAGTTATGTGGTCAGTCATTAATGGGTATTTGTTTTCCATTTGAATATGAGCTATTGAAGTTGGAGCATATACTTTTGCATTTGAATATGAGTTGTTAATGTGTATCTGCTTTCCATTCGAATGTGGATATCTACAGAAGGTGATTGTTGAAGCTGGAGTCTCCTTGTAATGGGTTCATACTTCATGCAAGTAGTCTGGTAAGTTTAAGGAGTGAACTTATTTTATTTGATTGTCAAACCTTAACTTCATGTTGGGGAAATAAGACTTCCACTTATTTAAATGATGAGTGAAACACTTACACGTTGGAGTTGCTGAAGTAGTTTTATTTGATGTTAAACAAAAACCTAATCTTGTTTAAATAAGACTTTGACTTGTTTATGGTGGGTTAAACACTGTAAAATTGAGTATGATGTTTTATATTTTTGGAAAACCATAACTTGATCTTGTTTAAACAACACTTCCATTTGTTTATGATGAGTAAAACACCTAAACATAGGACATGCTGAATTTTTATATGTTTGGGCAAACCATAAGTTGATCTTGTTAAAATAACATTGTGTCCTGTTTACGATGAGGATGAACACATGAATATCAGAGTTGCTAAAGTTGTTGTATTTGTTTGGCAAAGCATAACTTGATCTTTTCAAATAATACTTGCACTTGTTTATGAGAAGTTAAAAACTTGAAAATCGGACTTGTTGAAGTTGTTTTATTTGCTTGTAAAACTATAAGTTTATATTGTTCAAATAACACATGTACTAGTGTATGAAGAGTTATACACTTGGAAGCCATACTCCATTAAGTTTTAGTTGCTTGGGAAACCATAAGTTTGTGTTGTTGAAATAACACTTCCACTTCTTTAGCATGAGTTAAACACTTGAAAATCATAGGTGTTGAAGTGCTTTGTTTTTGTGTTATAATGCAATAAAATGTTAACTGAATGATGTTTACATATTAATGTTGTGCACCATGAGATATGGCTAGTAGTTTAAGGAAGCAAGTATTTTGCATCTTCCATGTGGGAGGACATTATGTGAACACCTTAGATGGAAAAGTTGTATATCAGGGGGTATTGTAAGTGGGAGGTTGATTACAAAAGGGATGGGTTATGAAGAAATGAAAAGATTGGTAGCAACAGAATTATGCTGTGGTGATACCATTTCCAACATGAAGTATATAGTTAGTTTTGCACCTAATACACCACTTAATTTTGTGGATGATGTTGGAGTTGACCAACTAATTGAGTACAATAGTAGTAGTGGTCATGTGTATGTTTGCAATAATGGGAGAGGCAACTATGAAGCAATATGTTTAGACAGTCCATAAAAGTAAGATGTTAAGAAAATAGTTTAACATTAAATTAACTTATGTGTATGTAATATGAAACATGTTGGTATTTTTTAAAATAAGATCAACTTGTAACTTATTGAATTTTGTTGTGAATATAGGATGGATAATTTTGGGGGAAATTATTTTGCAAGGTCCTTAACCCCTCCTATATGGGATATTGAGACATAAAACTTGCCTTCAACCATAGAAACTATTTCAACACCAATTGGACCATGAAGTTCTCAAGAAGACGTGCACACACAAAGTTTAGCCATCGAGAGTTTTCCAGCACACATACCTATAATGAATTCGTCAAAGTGGAAGGAAGTATTTGTCAGTAGAGGCCAGACATTTTGTGACGCTGTGGAATTTAGACAAGTATTGTATGAATACAGCCTTATACACAAGTTTGCCTATCGATTTGTAAAGAACGAGAAGGATAAAATTATTGTGAAGTATGCAATGGATGATTGTCTATGGAATATAGCTTCATAATGGGTGAATAAAAATAATTCATTCCTATTAGTTAGAAAATTTGAAAGTGAACACATTCACAACGTAGTTGTCCCCCACAATAAGAGGTGCACACTGACATAAGCAATTACAATGGATGAGTTGAGGTCAACTATAGATAAAGCTCTAAATGAAATAAGATGAGACCTGAAAAGAGAGTATGGTGTTAGCCTAAACTACCAACAAGCATATAGGGTGAAAGAGAGGGCTTTGGTTAAGATTCATGGTCGTCAAGAGGACTCCTACATTTTATACCCTGGATTTGTGATAGGTTAAAGGAAACCGATGAACATACGGTGGCAAAATGGGTTAGGTTAGTGAACAACAGATTCGAATGTCTATTTATTGCCTATGGTTGTTGAGACACCTTATGTATAAACCATCTTTAGGTCACTTAACGTCCTTTAGAGTTGTACTAAACGCGAAATACGTAAAAACTAAAATTTTTTG
>JBAGKO010000002.1:7867681-7881483 GCA_037177275.1 Acacia concinna | reverse complement strand
CCTGAAATTCTCTATTGAGGCCTTAAAAATTTTGGGATGTTACACTAGACGCACCTGTGAAATTTTTAGATAGGTATTTTTGCACATGTTGCCTCAAAAAATGTTATTAAAAAATATTAAAGTGTAGCCCAAAAAATGTCTATTAGGTTTAGTTAACGGAGCATGCCCCATTTTTGAATGTTGATAGGTATTTTTGCACCCAAGGAATGTGTAATACCCCAAATTTTGGAATCAATAGACCTTGTAAATATTTAATCAAGGAAATAAAATGATGAATTTTGGTATACGAAATAGGGCCCAAGTAAGTTCTGACTAATTTGTGGAATAAGACTAGTGTCAATCTTGTTATGTATCATTTTTACTTATGTTAATCATGTCAAAAAAATCATGAAATTTTTCAGTCTAAAATTAGACATGTCAAACTTTAATTTGATATTTCATTTGAATGATTTGGATTTATATATTAAGAGATATTGATTTTTGAAGTTTACCCCGTGAAATTCATTAGTTTCTGGAGCAATGTACAAACATGAATTTACTGGGAAATTTTTTATTCCAATTTAGAAAAGGAATTATTTTTCCCTAAAACTAGATTAGCTAAGGGTCACATAACCTTTGGAATCACCTCAATTGGACATCTAGATCATTAGATATGAAATTTCAAAGTTGGGTGAAAATTCTGTTCAGAAATCCGAAATCTTAGAAATGTAGGGTAAAATCATAAATTGCAAAATAATTGAGAGTAAATTAATTTTTCCCAGATTTATGAGATATTTCTGGGAAAAAGAGGGCCAGTTGTAATGCTTTATGAGGATCAACAATAAATTAGAACAAAAGAAAAAAAATGGACCAATGAGAAGTAGGCACACATGCAACTATGGTCCAATGAGAGACAAACACATGTAAGGCTTTAGGGCAGATGTTTTTAAAGCCTCATCTGCCAAAATCCAGCCATATTTTCATCTCAAACACAGATAATAGAGAGAGGAAGCTTCCAAGAACAAAGCCAAGAACTCCAAGGTTCACAACTCAAATTCACAAGGTAAACTATTGAAAATCCCCGATTCCTTGTAGTTTTCGGTAGTTAGGACCACTTCTAACCATTTTCCACCGATTAATTTGATGGATTGAAGACAAGATTCTAAGGAGAAAGTGGGAGAGAGGTCAGTTCTAGAGAGAGAAAGTGAAGAACACAAAAGGTAATCTTCAAAACCATGAACCTCTTCTTGATTCTAGCTGTTGTGGTGTTGTATTGTTGTTTTCTGGAGATAGTTCAATTGTGTGATGTATTTCTCTAGTCCAACCTCATCCAAATATTATGAAAATTTACAGAATTAAAGTAGACATCTGGATCTATAATTGGATGTGTATAAAATTAGTTTTGGACAAGTGGATTAAAAGATATGAATTTTCAAAGTTGGCCCTGTTTCTGGAACCAGATCTGCAATGATTCGGGTTTGGAAAACTTCTGGGAAATGTATGACAAATTTGTACATGAAAATATATTTTTATTTGAAACTACACTTAAATAGGATCAATATGGTCTTGGAATTGGTCAAATTGGAGTTTCCTAGAATTCATTATGATTTTTGAAAGTTGGACATTGAACCTGGAAGTTATCCCGTGGGATAGTGATTTTGAGATGTTTTTATCTAACCAAATGAATTTCAATGCCCAAGAAATTTTTACAAAATAAAGTAGACCCAATTATCTTTAATTTGATGGGTATTTTGTGATAATTGGATGAGTACATTAGGAGATACATATTTTTGAACTTTGGTAATGATTCCGGATGTTGTCCTGTGATAGTTGCAGGTAATGATGGAATCTGGAATGTTTGCATGATAAATGCAGAAGTAAAAATTTTTTTCTGTAAAATAGACTTAACAAGGGTCATATAGGGCTTTGAACCATACACATAAGATGGTTGCAGAATTAGTTATGTTTTTTCAAAGTTGAATGAAGAATCCTGCCAGCTCCTTGTCCATTCGAATTTAATGGGTCTATTAGCTACCTAATTAGGCTTAAGCACTAACCCAAATGACAACCAACTTGAGTAAATGGATTATACAAGTAATAGTCAAATAATAACATGTCATCCATAAATTCTGGATTATAAGACCTAATAGCTGTCTGAAGTTTAATACTTGCCCCGAGCACAGACAAACAATCGGACATTGCTCAAGGGAAGCAACCAGGTAGTAACTTTATCTTTCATATGTTATAAGATACACTACATTTCTTTGTATTCATCATGAATTGTCTAGCACATTCTAATTATGCGGGTGGTTGACCGGGGCCTATTGCACGGGTGGACACTCAGACTAATAAAAAGTTCTAATTATGCAGGATTGTCGCCTGGGGCCTAATGAATGGGTGGATGCTCAGGCCAATGTAATTTTTTGTGATGCACAAGTGGATGCCTGGGGCCTATTGCATGGGTATCACTCGGGGCCTTGTGGTATACCTACCACTATGATGATATGTGTGTTGCATGTTATGCACTGAATGTTGTTGTGATAATTATGTTATATGATGATTGTGTGGCATGTTTTATAATGTTGTATCTATGTGATTGACTATCTATTACTACTGAGATTCTTTTGAAGGTAGCTCGAAGCACAAGAAGGTAAATGCGGACAACTAGAAGCTAGAGTAGAAAAAGTTTCTTTTGTTGGTTGTCTGTTTTGGAATATTTTGGATTTGTATATGGTTTAAATGACTTGTAACCCTGACAAGGGTAAAGTAGTGGAACGTATAATGTAAATAACCTACAACCTTGGTAATGGTACTGTAATCGGACTAGTAAAGCCGATACAATAGTAAATGGGCTATTATAAGACTAATAAGATAATTTAGATCGATAATGCTTCCAATCGCTAATAAATTAACTATGGTACAAACACACGGGAACTAAGTAAAGAATCGATGATACACTATGATGAGATTGGAACGAAAAAGAGAAGAGCTGATGAGACTTAATGAGATAGTGAATATTTATGAAAATCTTTGAGAAAATTTTATTACTTTTTTTAAAAAAGAAAATCCTTTCAAATTTCAAGTTCAATTCTTGAAATAGTTTTGGAATTTATAAACATTTTTCAAAGTTTCTTTAATTTAGGACTCACAAATGATTTCACTACTGTTTTGAACTCCTATGAAGCTATTGGATATAAGCATTACAGTATACGTAAACCTCAAGATAAATTCCAAACCTCAAGGTAACTCTATTTCATGATATCCTTGAGGATATATGTTTGTATAAACATTCTATGTAATTTATTGAACCAGAAACCTCGAGTATAGTCATGTCACATGCTTTCTGGAAGTTACCATGAGGAGACTTCAAAACCTCAAGGTTGTTTTGAAAAATCAGCATTTTAGAAAATAGAGCATTGTAGCGTAATTTCTATATTGAATTAAACCTTTATTGTATTGATACCTACTTGATTCCAATAATTATGATTAACATCTCTCATGTATTAAAACATTTGAGATAATGAGAAATGCCACATCAAGCATAAATCTTCCAAAAGCAATAAATGTGTCAAAAGCATTTAATGTGTATCCGAATTAGGCAAGATTCAACCTAACAACATTCTCTCTGCTCAACAGCTATATTCCTAACATAGAGAAGAAATTATTTATGTCTCTCAATGGAAAGAAGTAGAGGAATGATGTAATCCTAACGACCACCTATAGAGACGCAACGGTCATTAATTTCTCTGAGCTATAAATACCCTATCATTTAAGACAACAACAACAACTAATGAACTGAGTGAAATTTATTTGTGATAGTGATGCATTTATTATTGTCTTAAATTCATTATCTACCAATCTTCGGTGTTTATTATTTCATTATTAGAGAGAGTATTGTTATAAAGCCTTCGGAATTCAATTGTGAGATACTCAAGGTAGAGGGACCTTGAGTGGGGGCTTGGATTACACACTATAAGGGGGAGTGATCTCTTAAGTGTTAGAATTGAGTCTGTACTGTGGAGCCAAGAGCCCATTGAAATCTTAGAGAATATAGGAAACTCAGTAGATACTGATAACTGGATGTAGCTGTGGATTTTGACCTAACCAGTATAAACTTCTTGCTTGAACTCTCAAGAAAATTTTGTAACACCAAATTCATCCCCCTCTTGGGTGTAAAGGTTGCCTCAATAGCTTGATGTCCTGAAGAAACTATCGATGAAGATAGAGGCTAGGGTTCCTGTAGATGAAGATGAAGCCTTACCTCTTTTCTTTTTCAAATATGTTTCATAGTCTTATTTTAAAAAAAAAGCATATATCTAGATAAAAAACATTTATAAGATCATTATTGGTTAAAAATAGCTCATATTAAATCATTATTCTTAAGGGGCAGATTTGGCAAAGAACTATTTCACTAAGGGCACCCAACACAATTAACTATTTTGAGGTGCAAAAATAGAAATGAAGAATTTTTTTGGGGAAAAATGGCAAGACTGTTAAATACACTTAACAGTCGTTAAGTGTGGGTCCCACTGCATATTCTTTAATATATTTTTAAAAGGTTAAGGTGCAAATTTAGCAACAAACTATTTTTTGGGGCCGCCAAAGACAATTATGTTTCGTAAGAGCATTTAGGCAAATATGAGCATTTATATTAACATCTTACTTTATTCTTTTTATAAAATCATTTAGAAGATAAATATGATCGTTTACATTATAACTGAAGGGATTTAAAAAAATCAAGAAAGTTAAAATTTTTTGGACATTCACATATTGATCTTGTAAATGCCTATATTTATCTTTTAATTGACAAAACTTGATTTTATTTTGACCAAAAGGGTAAAATAATTTTTTTATAAGACAAATATATTAAAGACCAAAATTATTTAAATCCCTAAATTCTTTTAAATCCTTTTTTTTTAAATACCTATATATATTTGTCTTCTAAAACTTTGAATATCTATATTTGTTTTGTAAATATATATTTTTCTTTACATCCCTGAATATCTATATTTATTTTGTAAATATCTATAAGTCTTTTAAATCCTTGAATATCCATATTTATTTTAAAAGGATTTAAATATTTTTTTTGTTAACATAATTTTCTTGTAAAAAAAAATTATTGCACCCTTTTGATCAAAATAAAATCAAGTTTTGGCAATGGAAAGACAAATATGTGAATATCTAAAATTTTTTAACTTCCTAATTTCTATTAAATCCCTTTAGTTATAATGCAAACACTCATATTTATCTTATAAATGATCTTATAAAAAGAATAAAGTAAAACGTTAATATAAATGCTTTTATATAGATACTCATATTTGCTTAAATGCTCTTACAAAAAATAAATGTATTTGGTGCCCCAAACAAATAGTTCGTTGTTAAATTTTCACCTTAATCTTTTAAAAATATATTAAAATAATAGACAATGTGACCTACACTTAACTGCTGCTAAATATAGTTAACGGTCTTGCCATTTTCCAAAAAAAAAAAATTCATGATTGCTATTTTTGCACCCCAAAATAGTTAATTGTGTTGGATGCCCCTAGCGAAATAGTTCTTTGCCAAATCTGTACCTAAACCCTTAAATAATTTATATACGCATTTGATGTCTTGTAGCAATTATAAAAAGCTTGAACGAAATATGATGGAGGAAGAGTTGCAAAAAATGAAGGAAGTAGCTCAATCTAATCCTACCATTGTTGTTGAGAACCCAAAACGTCATCCACGTCATAAGAAGTTGAAAGCGGGGAGCGTTAAGAGTAACCAATATGTAAATCCAACCGTTGCTAAGGTTGCCCAAGGATTGTAAGTATTTTTCCCTCTTAAAATTTGAAAAAACGATTGTTATTGATTTATTTGTTACTTACTTGTTCAATGAAAATATGATGCTGTAGGATAAACTTGAAGAGCAGGCAACGCATGGTACCTTCAATCAGTCTGGTAGGATGGATATATTGCCTACAATGCTTAGAAAGCTTGATCACCCGAGTCACGCTAGGGGGGAGATGAGGGGGACTAGAGTTGCAAAATATTTTAGATTAGCCACATGACAAGGCGAACCTGGTAAGGAGTTTATTTTTAAGATCTGGGAGGAACTCAACCACTCCATCACTGAGGAACTCACCCAATCATTTGAAGATAAATTCACTCAATACAAGCTAGAGATGATGCCGCAGGTACATGGTGAGTTCCATACTTTCTTTTAATCTAAGAGGGAAAATTTAAAACGTAGAACCTAGGAATCTCCAGCCTTCCCCACAAGCACTAAAGAAAGTTATAACCTACTAGAGGCACCAATTGACAACCTTGATCCTAGTCCACTTGATATAGATCCGTACACTCTGTATTTAGATGTCCTAGAGCTGCGAGTTATTGTTGATGCTATCATACAAATACAAGCTATCACCCACTATCATGTGCAAATTCTGAATGAGTTTCATAGGGTCACTGTGACTTGTGTTTAAGTGGGGGAGGAAGCTACACTTGTCCCGTGCTCTAACTCAACGTTGTCACAACATGTTAGGTGAAAGAATATTTTTTATCCTTTGGCCGACAAATTTTATTGCCACGATTATGATACCTTTAATGGTAAGTAACAACTTACTTTTCCTTAAAATTTTCTTAGACATCCTAAATATAATATGTATTTTATATTTTATAGGACCAACAAGGTTAGGAGCAGTTTGCTTTCATGGCAAGATTGCAAAAGCTCTCTAAAAAAATTACAAAGATTGACTTAGAGATGCCTATAGGGATTGTGAGTACTTGGATGTCCTACAATTTTGGAGTTGACAAAAAGGATGTTAGAGAGTTCCTAAATTTGGAAATGCCTATGGGATCATTGGAAGTGTCATTTAGATTGATTAGTATCCTTTGAAACTTTCACTAAGAATGTAAGGAGATGGAATTGTGATGTGTTTGGGAATGTTCAATATAGAAAATAAATTGTTTGTTTATAAGTCTTCAGACATATCACATCCCTAAGGCTATGTTTGGTTCAAACTAAGTTAAGTTAGGGGAGGTTATAAGCTTATTTGGTTCAAGATGAGGGGAGGTTAGGTTTTATTTCTTATTTAGTTCAGGAGGGCAGTGAAGGGTAATTAATTTTAAGTGGACAATTATACCATTTTCTCGTATTTTTTTAATTTTTTTTAAAACTAATATTGAATATTAATTTAAGAACAAAATTAATGTAATAGCTGCTGCAATTCTCGCCGAATAAAATGGAGGAATGCGACAGGAATGGAGAGGTGAAGATGACGAAGGTGGTGAAGTGAAGATGAAGGATTGAAGGTGGATGGTCTGAATGCTCATCAATGACGGAGATGTATGGTGAGGGTGGAGCAAGCGGCCTAGACGACGGCAGATCCACGACAGAGAGAGTGACCACTAGTGGCTAGCCGAGTCTATCGAACAAACACAAAGGCAAAAGTTAAAGAGTGAGGAAAAGGAAAATAGACAGGGAGGACTAGCGTCTTTCTTGCTTTGGATACTGCATGGGGCGTACTACGGCAGGAGGGAAAAAAGGCGAAGGCAGCATGGGTAGAAGAGCAAGCGACAATGGCAACTGGCTAGTGGAGGAACAGAGTGTAGAAAATTAGAGGAGGAAGAAAGGAATTTTAGCCGGAGGGCGCCATATGGGATAACAAAAAATTGAAATGGGTAGTTTATTCAAGATAAAACATAAGTTTTCTCTCACCTAACAAAGCCCCCATATTGGGAGGGTTGGAAGAAGGGGATAGGGGGCCACTAAAAAACAAATTTTCTCCCCTCCCCAACCTCCCCTACTCCTAACCAAATAAGTTTGTATACTCTTCAACCCTCACCTTTCCTAACCCAACCTCCAAAAACCCTCAACTAAACAAAGCCAAAAGGGGTTTGGGGAGGTGGTATGTATGAAGATACCACATCCCCAAATTACTTTTGGGACGTGGTATCTCCACCTTAACTCCTTAATTATCCCACTTATGATGTCCCTAATAAAAATTAGGGACATCATATGTCTTTTCCATGTCCCTTGTTTTTCAGACGTCATTTCTCTTCTTTCCATATCCCTTACATAAACGTCTCTAAAAATCCGGACGTAAAACACCTCTAAAAACATACGTGAAAAGGGTTTTTGTAGTAGTGACGTCACAATATTGAATGTATCATAAATGAAATTAGCATACTATATGTTGCTGGAAAATAGCAATGGGGTGGAGCAAGTTACCTCTTCTTACTCCCTTTATTTCTTATTATAAACTTTAAATAATTGCTTTGCGTTAATTACTAAAGTTGTTAAAATTAGCTTAACCTAATAAATATGTATTTTTTTTTCCAAAAAGAGGATAAGTGAGAAGGCAAAGTGAAAAAAATGCAATAAGTAGTTAGACAAATCTAAAATAAAGCTTATATTTTGAAACAAAATTAAAGCGTATAACAAGTGGCAAGACGAGGGAGTATAATTTATCATAGAGGGTTGAGCTTTATTGAAAATACTCTTTCTGATTTATAATATAAGGTACTTCAATTAATTCATGAAAAATGACAAAAAAAACTAATTTATGAGAAACAAAAAATGATAGTTGACTCATTTAATATGTCCTAAATCAATTTTTTTCACTTTTACCCTTATTAGAAAGTGTGTTTGAAATTTAATAAGTGGGTAAATTGAAAATGAGTATTAATTATAAGAATAAAATTAAAAAATGAGCATAATTATCATACAAGTGCCTTACATTATGAACCAATTTATTCTTCTAAACATACTTTATATTGTGGATCAAAGAGAGTAAGTTTATTGGAATATCATTACGCATCATTTTAAAAAAATGAAAGGTCACTTGCAAATGTTATATTAATCATTAAGGTTCTCCTTTTCATGCTAGCGGCTTTACTTTAAATCATTAGCTCTTCACTTCATGGAACATCCGTATGTCTTCATTTGGATATCATCTGTGTTAACAAGCATTCTTAGTGCTTCCACCAGACCCTTCTTCGATTAATAGCATAACATGGTATGAAATATTATCCCTCATAAATTATTTTCATATACAGCCTATTCATATTATTCTTTCATATGTATATATTCCTCATTTTTGTCAATTTGTTTGTAGCATATGCTTATGTACTTTTGTAGACTTCTTTTGAGTAACACTCCTTCCATCCCAAATTATAAGAATCGTTTAATTGAATCTCATGATTCGAAATGACGATTAAAAACAATAAGTATATCAAAATTGTTACTCATTTATACTACAATATCCGTATTAATTAAGAGATATAGAATAACAAAGAAAACAACTTTATTAAATTCCACCGTTCTCTCCCCTACTTCCCTGAATAGTTCCCAATGTTTGGGACTTTCTATACTTCGTGCGTGCAATGTCAACAAATTTGCTCATGATCAAGTTACAATGTAAGATATATGATCATATGATGCTAACCGTTCGTATTTCATTCATTCCATCGGTATGCTCTCATGTACTTGTGATTGTGATCTGTTTGCAAGAACTAAAGGGTCTTTTTGTGGAAACCTTCACGAACAATAGTTGTTTTTTATAGTTTGTTCCTATTCTCTCTTTAAAAATGATAATTTTTAAGATCAACATAAGCATTAATATATTGTATGAAATAAAGGCAAAACTGGAAAGAGAATTAAAACACAAGGTATTCTTCAAATTTTTTTTTATATTTTGGGATAGATTAAAGGTGACGATTATCTCTTATAATTTAGAACAGTAGGAGTATCATTTTTTCTTTCATTTTTTTAAAAAAGTGAGTTTCTTGGGGAACACGCGTAAGGAACTTGATTCAGGTCAATGCAATCAACCAAAACACGCTTGATTATTATTTTTTAAAAAAAAGAAAAAGAAAAAGAAAGGTGAGGCGTACCGTAGAAAGGACGGCGGGTCACTCATGAGTCATGGCAACAGTAATACCGATACTGTTTGAAAAGTCAAGACATTTGAATTGACTTTTTGGGCTGCCCTGACTCCTGGTCAATGGGAAATGGTAAAGATGTTGCTACTAATGAATTGGCAGGTGGTGGCCATTAGGGCAAAACGTATTGGACTTCGCTTCCACAGGATATATTTTGACCCGCTCAAAAGAAAGCACCCACACGACATTATCCCACTTGCGTGACTTCTTTGATCACACTGGCCGAATGGCAAAATGGACCTTTCCCCCTCAACGGTTAATCCTCCGATTGACAATTATCATCGATGCAATTTAGAAATATTCCACACGGTGGTATAGTAATAAGAACTTTGTTATCCTATATATTTAAATGAAGAGAAAATTAAAGAAAAGTTTTTTAAAAAATATGAATTTTTTATTATTTATAAAAAATTTTAAATTTAGTATTCATTTTTCTCTCATTTCTCCCTATTTTTTTTTAAAATAGAGCTCATAGGCTTGGGCAGACACTAATGGCCTGAAGTTACAATGACGGGATTGAATCCGTAACCTCCTTCTACTTGGAAGATACCATTACTACTAGGCTACAAGGCCTTTGGTAAAGTGAAAAGAAAACATAACATTAATGTTATATTTAGATGGAGGTAAAGTGAGAAGAAAATAAATATTAGGTTTGAAAATTTTCATAAATAATAAAGAAATTTATTTATTTTTTTAGAGTTTTTTCTCGAATTTTCTCTCTATCCATACATATAATAAAACTTTATTAACTTCTACACCTATTGAAAGTTAACCATTTTTTAACTTTATTCCTATTTAACATATACACTGTGATGCATGAGAACAAAATCATCAATACAATAACAAAATTAGAGATGAAACTCTTTATGTGTGTCATTACTAGGGATACTTTAAAAATATTATAAATTTAAAAGATAAAATAAATTAAGGTTTAATATTTAAAAATATGCCCTCTTATCCATAATATAAGACACTTTTAAAATAATAATTAGGTCCACAGTATAAAACATTTATGAAATAATTAATACTTATTTTATAGTTTTATTCTTATAATTAATGTCAGTTTCCAATTTATCCATTCATTCAAATTTTAAACACATTTTTATAGGAGTAAAAGTGAAAAAAAATTACAATTCATGACATATTAAATAAATTAACTATCATTTTTTATTTTCCATACCTTAGTTGAATTGCTGTGGGAGGGAGTAAATCAAATCTGATGCTAGTCACATTGCCAACCTTGATGTGAGAATCCACAATCTCTCATTTAAAAGGTGTGTGGTTTACTAGCTTAAGCCATATGCCCAGGCCACACGTTCTCTGCAACTAATAGGATAAAGAATTTTTTTTATTACATGTGGTCGGATCAAATTTAAATTGAGTGCTACATAGGGCACTAACCATATCACATAGTTTGAAAGTCATTGATATGAAGAGCTTATTTTTAATTTGAACTAATCCAACTTAAAATTGGATGTTTTGAAATCTGAATTAATTTTTTTTAGTATTTATTATGTTAATATCTAAACGGAGCAAACTTGTTATGAAATGAGTTATGCCTCATAATAATAGTAATTCCATGTTAAGTCTTATAGAAAAATAAAATGAATATTAGATTTAAAAATTTTTATAAATAGTAAAAAATTTACTATTTTTGAGAGTTTCTCCTCTAATTTTTTTTTCTTCCAATTTTCTCTTAATTCAATCATAGAGTTAATAAAAACACCTTAATATGTGTAATTAATAAAAATAGCTTGTGGTGAAAATTATTACTCCCTCCATCCCAAATTATAAGAGACATTTAACCGACTTTCGTGATTCAAAGTGGCAGTTAAAAATAATAAATATTTCAGAATTATTACTTTTTTTTACTAAAATACCCTTTTTAATTAGGAAATATGAAATAGGATAGATAATTCCCTTATTAAAGTCAATTACTCTCTCTCCCCCTATTCTTCTCTTTTCTCATCGAGAATGATAATTTTTATGGTCAACACAAGTATTAATACATTATTATTAAATAAAGGGTAAAAGTGGAAAAAAGAATAAAAACACACATTCTTAAAATGTCTCTTATATTTTGGAACAGAGTAGGGATGACGGTTGTCTCTTATAATTTAAGATGAATGGGGTAATTTATAAAATAAAATGAATTCAGGCTTCTTATCTAATATCGATATAAGATGTATAATTAATCCCTAGGACACGAAGGCCGAGGTGTTAATAAAATGCTCTCTCTTTCTCTCCACTTCATCACCAAATCCAATCCAATGACTAAGTTCGATTACTGCTATTCTTTGTTAAATTTGGTCCAGATTTTACAGCTCTACTTGTTTTCAAAATTTTCAATTGGACCCAGCCCGGACTGTTTTGGAAATGTTCATGGGCCTAAGTAAGATCAAATGATTTTGGACAACAATTTAAAAATTAAAGTAAAAACCTTCAAAGAAATAAAAGTTATTATCCGCACATTTGGTTCACGGAATCAGAGGCTCCGTGAGGGAATGTAATGGAAAATAATGTAACAGTGATTATATAAAGTTGTTTGGTTTGTTATTAAGAAAATATGATACATTAACATGAAAACATTTGGTTAGATTACATTAAATATGGTAATATAAGATAATAACATATCAAGAGACAAAATTACCCCTTGTCTACATATATATGTATAATGACTTAAAATTATATATTATTTTATCAAGTATGTAGAATAACCCTACTCCCACTAATAATAATAAATTAATGGACAAAATTACCCTTTTCCAAGAACCACGACGCCTGACACGAGCCGAGAAAACAAGAACCACCGACGAGCAATGAGATGAGCCGCAAAAAATTGAAGAGAGGAGAACCCACTGATTAGAGGCTTCCAACCTAGCATGCGAACACAACAATATATTAACTAGAATTAGGAGTATTTAAAAAATCACAGTCTCAGTGTTCCCAAAACGGTCCCGGGAATTTCTTGGTCCCTGCCGAGATCGGGACAGGGATCACTTTCCTTGATCCCGGCTGGGACCGGGATTTGAACCACCCTTGAAAATCAAGGGATAATCCCAGTCCCGGTTTTTATTTTTTAAATTGTTTTAAAAAATTTTATCCTATAAATTAAAATTATCATTTTATTTGTGTATTCTGACCCCTACTAATTAAGTTACCTTTTCAAAATATGTGTATAGCATCTTTAGTTGGAATTAAACCACATATATTGCGATACTAAGCTTGATTATATACGGTATAAAGATAATAATGAAGATGAAAATAATAATAATAAACATAATTTCTAAACTCTGGATCAATTTAAGTAATTATTATGTTCTTATTAGTTGGTAAATGATTATTTTTAATAATAAAATATATGAAAAAAATTTTAATAATTCTTTTTTTAAAAAAAAAGAAAAGAAAAACTAGGACTGGGATTTTTGAGTCCTGGTCCTAGGTACCAGGATTTTTTCGGGACTGGGACCAGGACTAAGATTAATTTCCTAATCCCGATCCCAACCCGGGACTAGGACCGGGCATAACAAATCCCGGTCCCAATCCAGGGTTTGAACACCCATAATTGGAATGACGTGGGAGGTGGCACGACAATGTTATGGGAATATAAGGTAGGGTTATTTGTGGGGTAATATAGTCAATTTAAAAAGTTATAAAGGTTATATTGTCTTTTCCTTTTGATTACAGGATGTATGTGTGCCCATTAATGAGTCATAATTGTGTAATTATGATTACATCAAATGATATAATGTAGATTACAAATGTAATCCTCTTTATATTATAATAAGTCTAATCAAACGCCGCAATCAGCATGTTTACATATGATTAAACGTAATCATCTCTCACGTAATTAAACCAAATGGGATATAAATAGTTTAGGGTGCGAATTGCATCTCAAA
>JBAGKO010000002.1:7831219-7845537 GCA_037177275.1 Acacia concinna | reverse complement strand
ATTTAATCTTGTTATTAATTATATATTTTAAGCTTTTATTCTTAACTTTTGTTAAAATTAATTTTTCTTTTTTCTAGAATAATTTTTAAGTTTTGCAATATATATAATATTCACTAATATTTATGTCCATTTTAGTCATTTGCTACAATAAGTTACTTTTTAATTATTTTACTTTTAAATAAATAACTTATAAGTCACTTATTCTACATTCAATCCAAATATACTAATCAGATTTATATCTAATATGACTTATCCATAAATTCAATTACAAATAAGTCTGTTATCCCACCGTTATTTCAAACACACCCTCATTAAAAAAAAAAAAGATCAATTTTTTTCCCTTAAAACAATATGAGCAATATAGAAACAGAACAGATCAAGAAATAAGGCAGGTAGGGTTTCCGTAGTGACCAGTGCCGGTATTTAAATACGTTTTTGTCTCTGAAAAAGGTTCAGGAGTTTCCAGACTGGAACAGTCAAACATGGTCTTCTAACGCCGTTGCAGTAATTACCGTCCGTGAGACATTAAAAAAAGAAAAGTACTGTAATTACTAATTACTAATCACACCCGTGATAGGGGTACTGTTGTAATAACGAGATCATTGGAATGGCTTACTTGTACTTTCATGCCACTCTCATTGCCCAACTGGCCGAACCCAGAGAGAGAAAAAACAAAAAAGAAAAAAATCCCTCAAAACACAGACAAAGGGCACCGATACTGTGAGCGATAAGAGCAAAACATACAGACAACAAAGCCATTCAGTGGTGGATCATTGTGGCGTTCTCTGCCCAAAAACATAGAGAAACGCCATTCCGAAGAAGAAGAATTAGCTTTTCCCCGCAAAGCAATGCCTGCCTTCACGAAAATTCTATGCTAATTTCTCTGATCTTGACGTTTTCTTTCGTTGTTTTCATGCAAATGCTCACTGCATTGTGTGGAGAAGGTGACAGATTCTTATGATTTTTTGCTTTTGTCATGTTTAACTTTCTTCTTTTCTACGTCGTGATTCGGGAGACTCACACTTTCTTCACCTTCATCGAATAAATCTAAACCGGATTTGTAGGAGCGATCTGCTGGTTAACGGATGAAAATATTTAGCTGCAGCTCATTTCTCAATTTTTGGTCAAACTACACACACACACACACACACACACACTCATTACTTCGTATTTTGAGTTGAAAATTGAGTCAATAAGCGTCATGGATAGTCTTTGAAAATTTGTTGGTTTATTTCTTTCTTGTTTCTTTTTATTTTCCTGCTTTAATCGCATTTGATTCAATCTGCAGTGCTCCGTCTCTGAACATCAAAGATCTTAGAGGACAATGCGTACTCTGAGGACATCGGGCAGAGGAGAGTTTGATCCTGCGTAAAAACTTGTACTGTTAATATTAGCAACCTATTGCAAGTATCTAAGAGTTCGGGTGCCAATTTCATTCTCCTAGTCATTGGTTAAATGAACGGATAACGTTGAAATTTTACGGTGGATTTGGGTCTTACATATAGAATTTCTGTGTCCAATTTGACGATGGAATTCACGAAATTTCTACAGTTTTTTGGAATTTGGAGCCGAGAACTGATATAGTTGGAGGGTTATATTCCAGGTTGATTTCCCAGAAAGCATGGCATCTGGATGGGACCATTTTGGGGAGATTGCAAATGTAGCCCAACTGACGGGCCTCGATGCCGTGCGGTTGATTGGGATGATTGTAAAAGCTGCAAGTACAGCTCGAATGCACAAAAAGAACTGCAGACAATTTGCACAGCATCTGAAGTTGATTGGGAACTTGTTGGAGCAGCTCAAGATCTCAGAGCTTAAGAAGTATCCAGAAACTCGAGAGCCTCTGGAGCAGCTTGAAGAATCCCTTAGAAGGGCTTACGTATTGGTCAATAGTTGTCAAGATCGGAGCTATCTTTATTTGTTGGCCATGGGCTGGAATATCGTTTATCAATTCAGGAGGGCTCAGAATGAAATTGATAGATACCTGCGGCTTGTTCCTCTCATTACACTTGTGGACAATGCTCGAGTCAGGGTATCTATCTGATACTATTCATTGTGCTCTAAATCATATAAACAATTTGCAGTTTATCAATCGTCCGAGAATTTTATTCTCCTTCAATTCTATATTTTTATTTTTAATACAAGTCATCTTTGTTTACCCGCTATTATTTTATTAAATATAATATTTTCTGGCTTTGAAAATTAGGGATCTGGTTGGCAGGGTGTAGCCTGAATGTGTGCAGTAAACCAGCCACATCATTTTATATATTTTGGTATTAATTACTACTTAGTAAGATTCGTAACATGTTAAGCATGTAGAATAATAGTTTTCCATATTTCTTGAAGCCTTTTTTGAAGTTACATCTCTCAATATGTCTTGATTAAACACTCGTATAGTACCAAGATATTTCCTTATATTTTGTACCTGAACTAATCCGAATTTGGAAGTTTCTTGTCATTTACAAGATGTACAATGTTTCATGCTGTTATCATCATCGTAGCATCTGCAATTGTAAATGTGACTTCAATTTTTTCAACAAACTGCTGTTTCTCTGAATTTTTCAGGAGAGACTTGACATTATTGAAAGAGATCAATGTGAATATACATTAGATGATGAGGATGAAAGAGTGCAGACTGTTATTATGAAACCTGATCCTGACAAAGAAGATGCTGTAGTGCTGAAGAAAACACTTTCTTGTTCCTATCCCAACTTGCCTTTCAAGGAAGCGCTGAAGAAAGAAAATGAAAAGCTTAGAGTGGAACTACAAAGATCACAAGCAAATTGGGATACAAATCAATGTGAATTCATTCAACGTTTATTAGATGTCACAGAAGTTGCAGCTTATTCTCTCCCAGAAAAACTTTCTCCTGAAAAATGTCATAAAATTGTAGAGAACACTTGCATTGAAGCTAATGATGACAAAGCACACAAATATAATGAAAAATCTTATGAGAGAACTGATACTGTTCCAAAATCAAGGTGATTTTCCTCTTATTTTCTTTACTTTAACATGTATTATTGATTTGTGCAGGCCAACTAATCTGTCTGAAAACTAAAATGGTTCCTTCTTCTATCTCTTTGTTTTCATGTGCGGCCAATAATGGTTTTCTTGGAAGGATTTTTCGTGTTTTCCTTTTTGGTAACTGATCATCTCTTGTCATAAACAGATTGCCATCTGGAGGTTCATATCAGGAGGATGAGTGGCACACGGATTTGCTTGCTTGTTGTTCTGAACCTTTTCTTTGTATGTTCTATCCTAGTGTTTATTCTATCTAGTTAACATTATAATGGAAAAGGGATGCTTCAAGGCTCCTCCTGATGGTCTATGTATGCATACTGTGAGGTTCATGATACCTGTGATGTTAATGATGATGTATTTCATGGATTTCTTTTCAATTAAATTTCCAGTTAGTCAGCAGTATGTTTCAATATGAGTTCGTAATTTACTTTGCAGGTATGAAGACATTCTTCTTTCCCTGTGGGACGTTTTCAAAGATCGCTACTGTTGCAAATAACAGACCCACATGTAAGTTAGCACTGGACAAACTGTTTATACGTAGACGGACAATGTCTGAAAGTGTCTTGCTTTTAGTAGTTTAAGAAATGCAATGACGTCTGGGTAGAAGGTAGACCAAGTTGGTAATGTTTTTTTGTTTGTTTTTTTTTTTGGGGGGGAGGGGGGGGTTAGGTACTTAAGAAAATTCCCTTATATTGCTATATGTTTAACAGGACTTTGAGTGGTGGCTGCGTGAATAAATGTAACTTGGTCTTCTTGCAAGTGAGAGATAAAGACAGACCATATTCACGCTTTCTCATATTGTGAAGAATAAAGCGAGTTATAGACTATGCGAGTTCTTCTTAGGAGAGAACTTACT
The DNA here is from genome assembly GCA_037177275.1 of Acacia concinna. Taxonomy (NCBI): domain Eukaryota; kingdom Viridiplantae; phylum Streptophyta; class Magnoliopsida; order Fabales; family Fabaceae; genus Acacia; species Acacia concinna. Next base: position 7,841,660 of record JBAGKO010000002.1, on the reverse strand, counting down.
CAGTCATATATGGTTACTTCCATGTAAAGGATACATATGACTATTGTGTTGTATGAGTTATAGCTGAAAACAATAATTTGCTTGAAACTTTTAGATTATTGCTAAAGTTGTTTTCTCTTGTAAGTTGCAAGTATCTTTTTCTAATATCAACGCAGCAAATGTTTTCTCAATATGATCCATTTACTAGATTTAGAACATCATTGAAGTTCTGCTACTAAATTAGCTTTCTGTGTTTTCAGCTTCGGCAGAAGCATGTAATGAATTGATGGCGTATTCATTAATTTTGTCTTGCTGTTGCTATACTTGCTGCATAAGGAGGAAGCTTCGGAAGATGTTCAACATCACGGTACTGCTTCCATCTCTATAGATATGATTTTCCCTCCTTGGTTCACCACTCAAAGTAGGGGTGACCATTCAGAATACTGGTATTATATTCTGTTTTTTCTTAATAGCCCTGAATCTTAAATACTTATATATTATGCCATATCTTGTGTGGGTGATTGTACTGTATAATTAAAGATTAAAGCTATACCAGCGTGCTCATTTCACTATGTAAAACAACTACAAAAACCTTATCCAAATAGATGGGTTTGGCTATATGGTTTGCACCGCGTTATAGTGCTCCATGCCATAAAGATTCGACAAAGTTCTATGATGGGTGTTGATGGCCTAACACAGTGCTCTTCCTTTATCTGGACTTGGGTTTAAAATATAGAAGTTTCATTTCACAATGTAAAACGTGTTCATATTCTTCTGGGAGTAGTACTTTGCACCTATTGTTCTATGTTATTGTGTTGTATGTGCTACATCTCTTTTTGGTGCTTTTCTAACTGTTTCTTGATTATATAATTTTCAAGTTGAGTTTTAGGGTCTGTTTGGGCAACCCCCAAACCGCAGTTTGCGCAAGCCGAGACAAAACTCCTCTCACATTTATCTTGAAATCTGTAAAAGTTATTTTCAAACCATGGTGCCAAACGGACACTTAGTATATATAATAATGAAGATTATACGTCTGTTGAGGCTTCTGCAGATGTTTCATAACTTGTGGTTTTATTCGTTTGCAGGGCGGATATATTGATGATTTTCTTTCCCATTTGATGTGTTGCTGTTGTGCCCTTGTCCAAGAATGGAGAGAAGTGGAGATCCGTGGGGCTTATGGTATGTCATTCACATCCTTCTTGCTTATCGTTTATGAGTTCTGTTACAAACTTCTCCTTTTCATTTTCTCATTGCCTGCGTTAACCTGTTTGTCTTTTTCTTTGCAAAACTTGTTTAAATGGACTTAGCTTCTTGTTATGATTTGAATTAATATAAAATGTAAAATCCATAGCGCGTATTACTATTTCATTAAGTGTGGACACTGGCTATATGTTATTACTCAAATTGCGAGGCCCAAAACTTGTTGCAATATATAGAGTGAAACAAAGATGTTTTCTTAGTTTAGTTAAAATACACATATTTCCTTTAATATGAAATCTTGTTTGTACGGTAAACTGTATTATAAAGCACATCTTATATTAAGAATTGGAGGTAATATTGTATTGGGAAAATAGCATTTAGGTCTCAAGGACTAAACAAATTTGTAAAAAAAGTCTCATAGGAATTTCCCATATTAAAAAGGTCTCTAGGGACTTTATTGATATTAAGCTTAATTGTCAAATTACCTCCTTGCCCCCATTCATTAAAAATAGGCAAACCCTATTATCAAAATAGGCGGACCACTTGTTAAAATAGACAAATGAATGTCAAAACAATCACGTCCAAATAAAAAAAGTAAACCCGTCAAATTGAATACACTTGTCAAAATAGATAGATCGTATTATTAAAATAGCTATATGGACTTGTCAAAACAGCTACATGGAATGAACTTATCAAATTGAATATATTTGTCAAAATAGGCACATGGACTTGTCAATAAATGGGGGTAGGGAGATAATTTAATAATTAAACTTAATATCAGTAAAGTCCCTGTGGACCTCTTTGATTGGAAAAATTCCTGAGGCTTTTTTTTGTAAATTTGTTTGGTGATTGGAATCTAACTGCTATTTACCTATTTTTTTTGGGGGTGAATTAGTAAGGTCATAAGGAAGGGACATAATTATCAAGAAGTCCTAATAATAAGTGAGGCTTTGTCATTGTATACATTGTAATTTATCATTTCATGATCTTCAGTTGTTTTTAAGATTTCTTGGTTATAAAATATCTTCTTTAAGACCTCATAGTAGTTTTTTTTTTTAAAGACCAATAAAATTCACCCTTTAATTTTGCTAAAATTATATGTATTTTCGTTCTATTTTCAGGTTAGTATGATGTACCCTAATTTTGATATGATTTGCTTTTGTCCTTCATTTAACAAACAGATCGATGCTTAATAAATTCACCAAATTTTGCCAAATATCTGATGTTAAACCGTATTGCAGGTCCTGAGAAGACGAAGACAAGCCCTCCACCGTTACAATACATGGAATCTTGATAACGAGGCGCGGGGGTCTTTTGATAAGTTAGGGATTTCAGATTCCATGAAGACCATTTTAAGTTTTCAACTATGTATTTTGTTGCTTTCTTTGTTTTTCCCCATTTAACTGATGGTTTACCATATAACTCAACATTTTCCCTCTACCTAAATATGTAGTATTGCTGTACAGTTTTTTTTTTTGGCATCTAAAATATTTCATTATCATTAATTCTCCCGTAACAAGGTCTCAAAAACATGTAACAATGTACCAGCATACACCGATATGAGGAGCAAAGTAACAAGGACTCAACAGAAAACAAAGAAATTTGTACTACCTAGCTAGCATTTAATTCAGCTGCTAGGATCTTTGCCAAAGAAGAAGGGGTTGTAAAACTCAATCTTTTGAGTACTTATTTAACATTATATTCCGAGCACACCAATTAATTGCCTGGTAGCACTTTCTTTGGGACCCACATAAAGAGAATTTCTCTTATAGCTTTACCAAGAATGATTATTTTCTCCATTAGACACAACAAATCCCACTTTGGACATTGAATTTCATTTTTTACAGCTTGGACTAGTGAAAGACAACCAAATTCTATATGAACTGATTCAAAACCGTTTCCAATGCACCATTTTAGCCCAAGAAGTATAGCCATTGCTTCGGCCATGAAAGGGGACCTGCCTCAACCAACTGTCCTACTAAGCAAAGAACAACACCATCCCATTTCTTTCCAATAAATCCAATACATGTGGATCCACTCTTACCATCAAAAGCCCCATCACAGTTTAGCTTTTTTTTTTTTTTTTGGATTACTTGCGGCTGGGATCGAACCCAGATTGGGTGTCACATAGGGCACTAATCATATCACAGTTCAGCTTTACCTCAAACTTTGCCTCATTTACTTTCAGCTGTATTGAACCAACATTCACATTTTTATTCCCCACCCACATTACAATTATTCCAGCCATTAGCTTGCTAAAAAGATTCAACTAGATCTGAAGCAATTTGAGTTATCACCATAGGTTCATAAATTTTTTTTTTTCAAAAACAAAAGCACACCTAGTTTTCCAGATCTGCCATATTAAGCAAGCAATTAATGCCTTTGCCTTTTCTACACAGTCCTCATCATACAAAATATTCAGTAACCAAGGATCCACCCTTGTGACATTACTATTGTTAACTTTCAATCCTAGGCTACTTCCAAACCATGCAACCTAAGCTTTACAACATAATAATAAAACATGTTCAATTGTTTCAGGCTCCAAATTGCATAGTAAACAAGTAGGGGAATCTACACACCTTTTTCGCCATAAAGCTTTGCTTGTGGGGACAACATTTCTTGCCACTTTCCCCAAGAAAAAATTTATTTTTGATGGCACTTTTAACTTCCAAATAGCAATCCACAACCTTCTATCACTACAGGTTTCTTGTTAATGATAGGATAGCTGCTTCTTGCCTACTTGTACATAGCTTCAATTGTGTAAACACCATTCTTTTTGGCAAACTAGCTCACCCTATCTTCTTTGGGTCAACTTGGCAGCATTATTTTAACTATTGCATTAGCCTCCACTTGTGAAATGAATTCCCTTATGCAAGTTAAGTTCCATCCAAACTAATCAATTAGCTTTGCCACCTTCCACTTTTTAGCTTTTTGTCTTGGTGCAGCTGAAGCTACTTTGAACGAGTTCAAAGTGATGATCCAAGGATCACCCCAAATTCAAATATTCAACCCATTCCCTACAATGTAGCAAACCGAATTAGTAAGCAAATCCCTTCCTTCTAGTAGACTTACCCAAGCCCAAGATGCCCTTCCTTCTCTTTTTGCATCTAAAAAACCCCCTAAAGGAAGTAAATGCCTTTAATTATTTTTTCCCATAACTCTTCAGGTTCATGCAGCAACTGCCATCCTTGTTTAGCTAATAGGGCTAGATTAAACCAGTGGAAGTCTCTAAAACCAAGCCTAGCATCCTATTTAGGTTTAGTTAAATAATTCTAGTTTACCTAATGAATCTCGCTTTCTATTCCCTTTTGCCCCCACCAAAACCTAGCAAGTATACTATCAAGCTCCTTGCAAGTAGTAATTGGAAAAATGAAGCAAGACATATGAAATACAAGAACAACACCAACAACAACTTTGATCATTACCTCTTTTCTAGCTGTAGATAGTAGGTTTTTCTTCCAACTTTGGACTTTTTTCTTTACTTTATCGTTAACAATGCAAAGCAAAGGGCTTCAGTCTTAGACCATTTCCATAGCACTGGAAGACCAAGGTATCTCCCTATATCTGCAGCTTCAACCACCTCCAAAGCTTGTACAATTTGGTTCCTTAGCTCCATAGGTGTATTTTTTGAGAAAAAAGCACAAGATTTTTGGTAATTAATTTTCTAACCATATGTCGTGCAATAGCATTCTAACAACTTCTTCACCATCTCAACATTTTCCATTTGAGCTTTAAGGAAGAGGACAGAATCATCCACAAAGAAACAATGAGTGATTATAGGCGCACTGATCGAGCCTCGAATTTAGTCGCGTTTTCAGTCGTCATGATGATTGCACCTAAGTGTAGTATAGAGGCAACCTATAGTTCTTCTCGAGGAGCTATTGTATGGAATTCCTAAGCAACTTTCTAATTACTATCTAAACTAACTACAGGGTTTTCTAGGTGCTAAGTAATTAACTAACTAATTCTAATCATCTAATTATCTAATCTTTTTGGTGTTTTAGGGTTTAGGAAAATAAAGTAATTGATTGAATCTAATGGTGATTACTAGTCTCTCAATAATGAATCATTAGGTTTTCATTGCTCTCTAATGATATTAGGGTTAATTCAATTCTCTAAGTTTCTTTTGGTAAAACCCTAAGCTACCACTTAGGTCACTAATCTAATTAACAAAAACTCGCCTAGGTCAATTAATCATTAATTAACTCGATTTAAATACTCTTAGAATACCCATAAGATGATGCATGATGGTTCTCAAATTGGCTACCACCAATCCGAGAATTACACGTGAAATTAAATTCATACGACCGCACAAATCTGCAAACACACATAATTAAAGTCTAAAACTTTGATAAATATAAATAGCGAAATCATACATCAAACTTGGCAAATATCCAGATCCCATGACTACAACCATAGCCATAAAAAATCATCCATAAATTCCTAGACCTAAGAGAAAGATAGATGAAAAAGATCTAAAAATACTATTGAACTTCCCTGGTTTATACGTAAGCTCCAACCTTCTAATCCATCATCGAGAGGCTAAAGGCTTAGCCTCTCATGGCTTCAAGCATCGCGCTACCACGTTCAGCCTTCCGATCCATGAGTTGCAGAGGGGATTGATGCGGATTAGGGTTAGGATGGGTCAATTAGGGTTAATGGAGGCTAGGGTTTGAAACTAGGGTTTGGGAATTAAGAGTAAACTAAATCTAGGGTTTTCAAGCTCATTACTTTGAGACTTTAGAGGTAATTGCCGTCTTCTAATCGTGGGTTAACATCCCAAATTTATATCAATTTAAAACCCTAATCAAATATAATCAAATCATATATTTCTTTAGATTACAAGCACAGGTGCGACACCAAAGTCTCCATGTCGCGACCTGTATCACGGGTTAATCCTTCTAGGCTTGGCTTGAGTCTAAAACGCACAGCTTCAATGAAATCCTCAGGTCGCGACATGGAATGTGTTAGGTCGCGACCCTGGTTGGTAGATCAGCTTTCCAACAGTTTGGGCCATCCAGCTTCAATGTCTCCATCTTTGGTTCCAACTTTGGGCTCCTATTTCTCCTTTTCTTGCCTGAAAAACATAGAACAGAGTACCCTTACCAAGGCAAGTGGAGAATTAAGCATATCATATAAAAATAACCAATTATCGCCCATTATTCACCAAAATGCAATATTGAGACGTTTAATCCACCTAATACAAATATCATGTATTTTGAGAGTAAATGTGTGCCAATAATACGTAAAATACCCCTAAAAACCATATAAATATTGTGTACGATCAACATGTATGAGATGTATGACTCTGTGTTTATGTGCCTTGGCATTATGATAGAGGTGGAGTCATGTGCATGCTCCCTATACATGCTAAGCGCCGGGAGAGAGGGCACTAGATGAGTAAGTACGAGCATAGCATATTGCATGACTTGCATTGCATTATGAGAGTGTCGGTTAGTGTTCTGCTACTAAGGTTTCCCCGGAAACCTTACTCTTTCCATAATGCAGGTGAAGGTATATCGGGAAGCAAGGAGAAGAGATAGTTAGAGACTGATTTTTATGCTTCCCTGTGTTATTTTGGATTACTGTAATATTGTATATGTACTGGATACTGGATATTGGTTTATGGATAATGTATTTGTGCTACTATTACTGTTGATGTAATATGGGAATGCCTTTACCTAAGCCGTTATGATGTCCAAGTGACGTTGGAATCATGAGATAAGGGGAAAATGGCATAGCAAGGTAATTTGGTCAAATTGGTACATGATTTTTGGCTAGTTTGGGCTTAAAATTGGGTCGGAAACAATTTGAGCAAATGACAGTATCGGACCACAAGGCTTTACATGCTAATAGATGATATTTTTAACTGCACATGGAGTAGTAGAACATATCATTTGGAGTTTTGTAGCAAAAGTTATGCCTTCCCAAAGTTGGGCCAAAAATCTTGAAAAATTGAAAAATAGCCAAATGAATAGTGCCAAAATGACGATATGAATAGTGCAACTATGAGGGACTGCACGTGTGTGATGCTATGCTATCATGGTATGAAATTATTTTTCCCTTATAGAGGAAGGAAAGAGCTTTCCAATGAGCTTTGAATTACCATGTTTCAATTTTTCTAGAATTAGTTATGATTTTTCAAAGTTGGTTGAAATTAAGGGGAGAATGAATAGTATAGCGATAAAGGCAAAAATTTTCCCCTTATTTTCCCAACTTGAAGTTATAACTAGTGATTCCAATAGCTCTAATATGATAAGATAAAGGCTATAAAAGGAAGGTGTGACATTGATGATGAGGAAATGGGAATGATTGTAAAGAGATTCAAGAAGTTCTATCGAAAAGGCTCAGGATTCAGAAGGTTTCAAAAAGGTGATACAAGTCAAAAGAAAGAGCAGGATCAAATCATTTGCTATGAATGTAAGAAGCCTGGACACATTAAAGCTGAATGCCCTGACCTTTCCAAAGAGAAAAAGAAGAACAAATTCAGAAAGAAGAAAGCATATGTCAGTTCAATATAGGGAGATATCTTATCAGATGAAGAGAGTAAAGCTAAGGAAGAAGCAAACGTTTGTCTTGTTGCTCACAATGAAGAATCATATTTCAATGAGGTAATCTCTCTAACTGGACTTCAAATAGAATATAATGATTTACATTTTGAATTTGTTAAAGTTGTGAAAGAGCTAGTTATCTATAAGAAAAAGGTTAAAGAGTTTGAAAGTCAACATCAATCTACTTGTTCTAATATACTTCAGTTAGAAAAGAAGAATGAGGACTTAACCAAAATTATTGAAAAGTTTACACGAGGAAGTGAAATGCTGAAAGTGATTTTGAAATCTCAAAAAGTCAATAGAGATAGATCTAGAATTGGATACATAGCTAGTGAAGATAAAGGAAAAGGGTAAAGGAAGGAAGAAAGAAAAACTTATCTAAGTTATTTTTGAAAGAATGATTTTGTTTCAAACCCCTTTGGATTTTGCAATCACTGTAATAGAAAAGGTCATTATACTTCCTCATGTAGTTTGAAAAAGCATAGTTTGGTTAAAGGATACAAATGGGTTCCTAAGGGATCTTATATTCCCAAAGGAGAGAAAACTAACATTAAAGGACCCAAAAAGACTTGGGTGCCTAAGAAATGAGTTGTGACATGTAGGTATGTCTGAGAGCATCTAGACAAGACAAGTGGTACATTGATAGTAGATGCTCAAGGCATATGATAGGTGACAGAACCAAGTTTGTCACAATTGAGTCCAAAGATGGAGGCAAGGTTAGCTTTGGTGGAAATCAAAGTGGAAAGATTGTTGGAATTGGAGAAGTGGGGAGATCAAATGGCACCTTAGTCAAGGATGTCTATCATGTTGAAGGTCTCTACCACAATCTCCTAAGTGTGAGTCAAAGTGCGGACAAGAACAAATTGATTATATTTGACTCAGAGGAGTGCTTGATTGTCAACAAAGATGATCTTCCAATCAACAAGGAAGATCTCAAGATTAAATTGAGACCCGCAAGGAATGGTAACTGTTATATACTCAATATGAATTTTGATTCTAGCATGAATTGTTTTATTGGTAAATCAGAAGAATCTTAGATATGGCATAAGAGATTGGCACATGTAAATATGAAACAATTAGATAAATTGATCAAGAAGGATTTAGTTTTAGGTCTTCCAAAATTGAACTTTAATGAAAAAGAATTTTGTGATGCATGTCAAATGGGAAAACAAACTAAATTCTCTTTCAAACCAAAGAATTATGTGTCTTCTAAAAAACCTCTTCAACTTCTTCACATGGACTTGGTTGGTCCTACAAGAGTGAAAAGTTTTGAAGGGAATTTATATACTTTGGTTATTGTTGATGATTTCTTACGGTTTACATGGACAATCTTCTTGTCATCCAAAGATAAAACTTTTGATGAATTCATTATATTTGCTATAAAGGTCCAAAATGAGAAAGGTTGTTCAATTGTGTCTATTAGAATAGATCACGGTGGAGAATTTGACAATCAAGCATTTGAAGACTTTTGTGAGGAGCATGACATTGATCACAACTTTTCATCACCAAGAACACCTCAACAAAATGGAGTTGTAGAAAGGAAGAATAGAGTGCTCACTAAAATGGCACAGGCTATATGCTCAATGAGAAGGAAGTCTCACAAGTCTTCTGGGCAGATGGTATGAACACTGCATGCTACATCTCAAACCGTGCCTACATTAGAAAAATACTTGGGAAAACACCATATGAGTTGTACAAAGGAAGGAAACCAAATATAGCACACCTCCACATCTTTGGATGCAAATGCTTCATTCACAACAATGGTAAGGAAAACTTAGGTAAATTTGATCATAAATCTAATGAAGGTATATTTCTTGGTTATTCTAGTAGAAGTAAAGCTTATAAAGTTTATAAAAAGCATTCTTGCACAATTGAGGAATCCATTCATATTGTGTTTGATGAAAATGGTTCTCTGACAAAGATAATAGAAGAGGAAACTAATCTTGTTCAAAAACTTAGTGATTTGACTATTTCAAATGAACCCATTCCATCTATTGAAAATGATGATAAGAATAATTCTTCTCCCATTTTTGAAAAAGATCAACCAAAAGCTTGTCGTTTTAACAAAAATCATCCTATTGATAAAGTCATAGAAAATATTGAAGAGGGTGTAAAAACTAGGAGAAGAATCATGAATGAAGTAAGTTTTTCATCTTTTATTTTTGAAATTGAACCTTCTAGTATTGATGAAGCCTTATCAGATAATGATTGGGTGATTGCAATGTAAGAAGAATTAAATCAATTTGAAAGAAATCAAGTTTGGTATTTGGTATCTAGGCCAAAAGATCATCCAGTGATTGGAACAAAATGGGTATTCAAAAACAAACTTGATGAGTCTGCTATTATTGTAAGAAATACAGCAAGACTCATTGAAAATTGTTATAATCAAGAGGAAGGTATTAATTATGTGGAAACATATGCTCCGGTTGCAAGATTGGAAGCCATACGAGTTCTCTTAGCCTTTGCATGTATAAAAGGTTTCAAATTTTATCAAATGGATGTGAAAAGTGCATTCTTAAATGGAAACATCATGGAAGAGGTCTATGTTGAACAATCTCTAGGTTTTAAAGATATTTCAACACCAAACCATTTGTTTAAATTTAAGAAAGCTCTCTATGGGTTAAAGCAAGCTCTAAGAGCTTAGTATGAAAGATTAAGTAAGTTTCTATTGGATCAAGAATTTGTTAGAGGAAAAGTAGATACTACCCTTT
>JBAGKO010000002.1:7771165-7793238 GCA_037177275.1 Acacia concinna | reverse complement strand
GACTTGGATTGAGCTTTGTAAGGGGGAGTGATCCTTAAGAGTCAATCGAGTCTATACTGAGGCACCAAGAGCCCGTGTTAATCTTGGGAAATAGTTGAACTCAATGGTAACTAAGAACTGGACATAGGTCAGGACTTTGACTAAACCAATATAAACTCATGTGTTCTTGAATTTAAGAGAAAATTTTTAAACACCCAATTCACCCCCCCTCTTGGGTGATTCGCTTGCTCTTTCAATTACTACCTTCATCCTAACAAGAATTCGTCTCTCGTTCTCATTTTGCCCTCTCTATCTGGCTCGAATTATCATCATTGGGCATGCGCGATGACGATGGCACTCATTAGAAAGAATAAATTTCAATTCGTCGACGGTTCAATTTTACCTCCGAATAGGGTCGATCCACTCTTTCCAGCTTGGCAGTGCTGCAATACCAAGGTTCTCACATAGATTCATCGATCCCTTTCTCCATCCATTGCTTAGAGTTTAATCTGGCTTAATCGAGCGACTAAAGTTTGGCTTGATCTGAAAGAGCGTTTTAGTCACGGCAATGCATTTCGTGTGGTAGAACTTCAAGAAGAACTCTATCAGTTTCATCAAGGTGATCTCTCTATCTCGGATTACTATACAAAAATGAAAATTATATGGGATGAATTGCTTAATTTTCATCCAATTCCTTATTGTTCTTGCTCTGCCAAATGTTATATGCAACAAGACTATGATATCTGATTTCTTAAAGGACTTAATGATATATTTGTTGCTATGAGGTCCCAGATTATGTTAATGGACCCCTTACCTTCTATTAATAAGGTTTTTTCTCTTATCATTCAACAAGAGCGTGAGCTTATTGGCAATTTGGAACATGCTATTTGTTATGTTCGTAACAACAATAAGCCATTGCCTTCTTTTTCTACTCAATCTCAATCGAAGCCTTCGGGTAATAATAACAAGATGTGTACCTACTATGGCAAATTGTGTCATACTGTTGAAACATGCTACAAGAAGCATGGTTATCCCCTTGGATTTAAGTTTCTAAATAATGCTTCAGTTAGCAATATGATTACATCTGCTTATAGTCCTTCAGTGGGAAGTTTGCTTGGTGAACCTTCTTCAACCTCTGGACAGAGTTATATTACTCAGGATCAATACAACAAGATTTTGGCTCTATTGCAATCTCATTCTGCCAAGCCTAATGCTAATTCCTCTGTGCCTCCTACTTCAACCTCTGCTATTACACCCTGTGTAAACCATCTATACACCCTTACTTTGATGCCAAATGCTAAATCTCAAGGTATTTGCACTATTCTTCTTTTATTTAACTCTTCTGCCTCATGGATCATTGATAGTGGGGTCACTACTCATTATTTGCAGATTTCTCATTCATTTCCTACTATTCTTTATTATGACAATCAGTCAACAATTCACATTGCCTCCAATCCTACTTTTCATGAGCGCACCAAACATCTTGAGATTGATTGCCATTTTGTAAGGGATAAAGTCCAAGCTGGCATCATCAAGCTCATGCCTGTTCATAGCATTCACCAACTTGCAGATGTATTCACCAAGCCCCTTGATCCTCAACCTTTTCATACTTTAATCAAGAAGCTTGGCATGATCAACATATACTCGCCAGCTTGTGGGGGCGGGGGGTAATAGAGTTATCTAATGATGATGTAACTTAGAAATTAGTAGTTAGTTACATTTATACCAACTTGGTTTCTATTTTAGTTACTAATAGATGACAGCTGTAACATTATTCAGCTTTGACCGACCTTCTGCACATATTTTGTATAAGCACACTTTACTGATTCAATAAAATTCATTTTCCCCAAATTTCTCAATTGTTCTTCTTCTCTTTCTCTGATCACTTATTCATTTCTACATTTATTCTAATTCATTTCCACATCAAAGAGGCTTCAGAGCATATCACCCTAGCACAAGGGAATGAGATTAGGAGAGAGGAAAGACTCATTACTTGGACCAAAACCCTCAGAATTTTGTGTTGTTGAATTGTGATGGTGCTAGGAAGGGTGGCTCGAGAGAGGTAGGAGCGGGAAGCGTCATCCAAGACCACCATGGACATTGGTTAGTGGGTTGCTGTTACAATATTGGAAGGTGCTCAACTCTCCAAGAAAAGTTGTAGGCTATGATATATGGATGAATTAGAACTAGAGTAGTCAGAGGGGATTCATATGCATGAAGATGGGAAGTTGATCTCTCTCTCCATTTGATGTATCCACCATTAGATAAAGTTTGAATGGTTGGGATAGACTTATTCTGTTTACCATGATTAATATTTATTATATTTATTGTTGTAATAATTTTTTTATATATTATTAAATCTCAGCCCTTGAAACTTGATATAATGGTGGATATATTGAATGGAGAGGAAAATGAAAGAGAGGCCAATGGAAGCATTCCTCTTCCAAGATGTCTCACATATATGGTGAGGGCAATAGAAGTGCCCACCTTTTGGTTTCATATGCTTTGGTGCTAGATATGGGGTATCACCTGTGGAGTATCTTCGTTTTGATCATGACTCATGAGTGATCATTTCCCTTTTAAACGGCGTGTGTGTGTGTGTACATGTGATACATTCTTGCAATCTTTTTGTTATTAATCATTATCGCGGGACAAATTTCAGGTTAACTACGTTAATGCCAAACCAATTAATAGTTTCATCCATCAAGAAATATATGATTAAAATGCATTATACCTAAATTAGACACTTTGTACTCCTTTGAAAGTCATTATTTCTTATATATATATATATATGTATGTATTCTCTTCTATGCATATAAGTGCAAATATGGTATGCATATCATTTAAAAAACCAATAGTAACAGGAAAGGGTTACAAAATATGGGTGAAAAGCATTGCTATAGACAAAAACGAAAAAAGAAATTGCTCTATCCTAGTTTTGGTTCTCTTTTTCTTCGCCGGTCCAGTAATTTTTTATTGCAAGTAGGATTTTTTCAGGGTTAAAAGGGCCACTTTCATGATCCATAATATGGCTTTTCCATCTCATCCCATCAGTAATTGCTTTGACCTTCACAAGAACCTCTACTGTATCCCTGAATATAACTGTACCTTCAGGCCTCAATATTCTGTCCATTTCTAATAGTATAAGAGCAATGTCACACCTTCACCACACAAAATTGTAAAGTCAGAAGTTTGATATATTCTCGTTAGGGGAAAAAACTAAAGGGATAATTATAAAAATGTTAATACAATGTTTGATATAATTTATTATCATTTTGGTTTTGGTCTATATAGTTTCAAATTGTGGGTTTCTTTCTCTCAAGTTTCCATCTGGTAGTTTAACAAGGATCTGAACCATTTTGCCCATTGAAGGGCTAAAATCTATGATTTAAAATTATAAAGACCAAAGTCAAAATAAGAGCAAACTATAAAAATCAAACATTATATTAACCTAAAGTAAAATTAGTAAAAAGTACCCGTTTGAAAAATGGGTGAATTACTATAAGGTCCAACAAAGGAATTTGATCACCCAAAAGTTTGATAACATTTAAGGATAATGCAATAAGTTCTAGTATGGGAAATTACAATATTTTATTATGCTCACTTGTTATTAAGACTTTTTAGTTATTAAATCCATGCTTTGGGATCTCATAGTATTTTCTCAAATTTTATTACCCAAAAGGATTAGGAGCAACTCATTATTAATGGGTGAAACTCTTTAGTTGTGGTTAGCATATGGTTAATCATCATATGCTAAAGAAGTCATTTATACATAGTTGAAGAAGAGATGCACCCATTGAAAATGATTTATTGCATCCATTCAAATTCAACTCATTATAGGCAATAAAATTTTCAAGTAAGTATTTTTAACCAATTTTCCTTGAATGAAAAGATCATTAGATGAGAAATATTAATCAAGCTAAAAGGGGTAAGAAGAATCCGTAGATGTTGTCCTATCATGTGATCATCATTACCTATCTTGATATATGCTAAACACACCGCTAGCATGGATGAGATCATAGGTTCTTGGATAGGTAGAGAAAGCTTCACACCAATCATTGTACGTCCCAATAAAACCTCGTTCATAAATTGCTCCAAGGGTATCTGGGTTTGAATTGGAAGGCACAACGTTCATAACCCACACTGGATATTTCGCCAAGGCAGCCGCAAACCCACCAAGATAAGCATTCATGTCCATTATGTTTCTGAATTTTCCTTGTGAAAGCGGAATGATTCGCTTGTAATGTGTTATCCTTTTCTTCCAGTCCTCACTATCCTGACGAAATTTCTCTTCAGTGATCCCTGGAAGGGAACCCGAACTGATTCGAGGAGGGACTGAAAATGCCCGCTCAGGCCATTTCTCTAGTGCTCCACCTGCGACTTCATCGGAGTTGCTAACTTCTGGCAGTGGCGTAATGCAGTTTTTAAGATCTCTATACCTATTCAAAGCAAGTGAAGAGAGTAAATAAGGGATCAAGTATATGGACAAGATAATCTCTGCATATACTCTAATCAGTTAAGGTTCAATGTTGTCTGGAAGCTTTCGCATAGGAGCTGTGGCTATTCAAAAGTATTTTCTGCATCAATTTCGTGCCAGGAAGTGTTTGAAATGAAGCAAATTCATCCTAACTATTAAAAAACTAATATTGACCATTAAAATTAATGTTGATTGTTAGCATTTTTAACGACCAAATGTGACATTGCTCCTTTTTTTAAACAACTTTGGATACTTAAAGCCCTATGCAAAAATTTCCGAGACAAAATTTTACTTCAACCGTAGACCTATTTTGCATCAAGTGGTAAGTAAGTATGTATATACCAAGCCATGTCGGGATTGTCGGACTTGCAAATGTGTGGCGTTTTATAAACCTTTCTATTTTCCACACATTTTAAATGGTTGAGTGGTTTTTGCCAAATAGCAAGGTCATCTTTCTCAATAACTTTTTTCCAACACAGACGTTTGGCTGTGTTCTCGATAGCGTCTTGCTCTTGCCTTAAATCTTCTTGAGTTCTTTCCCACCCTTTCCAATATCTCTTCCATCGAATAGGTGGTCCAGAGAGAATCCAATAACCACCTGGTCTAAGAACTCTGTCCACTTCAGTTAAATACAAACCATCTGCATGCGTAAATAAAATCAATGATTTATTGATGACTTGTAAAGTTAAAATAATTTACTTTAATTTATTGTCAATGATTACAAGTAGACAATAAAAACAAGAAAAATTACTCTTTTGATCTCTATAACTCGATTCTTAAAACTTTTGTTTAGTATAACTCAATCTCTATAGTTTGAACTTAGTTGAAACTTGGTCCTCAAACTTTAATTAACATCACTGTACTATAAATCAATCCCCATAGTTTTAATCATTATGATTCCCTGAATTCTGTTAAAGATATAATTTTGTTTTATAAAAAGATAGGGACAGATTTAAATGGTTAAAGTACATAGTTGAATTGAATTTCATCAAGTCAAATTTAAGGAGCTGGACTACAACAAAGCCGAAACTATTGGGATGACTCGATTGCAATGGGTTAGAGTTCAGAGGTTGAATTATATATAACTGAATCAAAACTATAAAGAAAATAAATAAATAAATAAATAATTTTTTAAAAGCAACAATTATCATCCAATGACATATAGCAGGCATATAGATACCATTTTTACTCCAAGGTATCAAGCAACGAGAACAATGGGCCATGTCAAACGCCCTCGCTGGGTATGGAAGCCTTTGTGAACCCATAATGCCAATCATAGCAGGGACACCTCTTTCTAAAGCAAATTGGACTTGAGCTTCATGTGTATCTCTTGGTGCAAAAGACATTGCAATTATGTCCCTTTTCAACAAAAATGCACCCAAACTTGCTACCTTTAAAACCATATAAACTAAAATTTATTAACTCCATATCTGTTATAGCTTGGCAAAAGAACAAGCAAGTTACTCAAACCTTAGCCTGGTTACCATTTAAATTAAAGGAAGAAGCATAGTGGGGCTTTTAACATGGATTTTCTAAATACTTGCTTCAATAAACCTCATTCCAATTGCAGGTTAGAAATATAGAGAGAGATGTTCAAAGAAAAAAGGGTTAAAATTAGGGAAAATTGCTATTAGGTTTCAACCAAGAGAAAAAACGATCAAATAGTCTATTCAAATCATATAATTGCATTTAAATTTCAATTGACAACTTCATGAGCTTCTATGGGTTGTTATTGACAACTCCATGAGCATCTATTAATAATTCTATGAGAATTAGATGCAATTAAACAATTTCACAGGACTATTTGTCTCTTTTTTTCTTGTTGGGACCTAAACGTAATTTCCCTTAAAACTATTGTTGGTCTTTACAATTTGGTTGAATTTTGATTTTTGTCATTTGAAACTGTGGTTTTTGTCTCTAAAGTTCATAAAGATTTTATCTAAATTAATGTCGTTAAATATAAGGCTAAAATCAAAATTCGTTAAAAGTAGAGGGACCAAAAGCAAAATTCTTATGGTCCATGTACTTTTAAAGAGTTTTAGATTTAGTCCATGTACTATTAAAGAATTATGGTATTGGTGATCTAAATGCAATTAAACTCAGATCAAATCCTTATAAAACTACATAGACAAAAACCACGATTTGAAACTATAGGTATTAAAATCAAAATTCAATAAAATTGTAAGGATCAACATTAGTATTAACCCAATAGAAAAAATAAACCTTAAATGCTTGATTATATATGCGTCAACTTACACCACAGCCAGTGTCAATTGCAGTTCTGATATTACCACTGGTAAGAGGAATGAGTTCATTGATGTCATCAATATAAGCGTCAGCTCCATTGGGAAACATAGTACCTCCTCCAGGGAATCGAAACCTGTCACCCTCAACTCGAATCCAGTTCTGAATAGCCTTTTCTATGCTGAGTTCTTTATGTGGAATATTATCATACCAAGCATAGTCTCGACTCTGAGGCCACTTAAAGGGTGTCTTATAATTTGGAGGAGCGGGTATAAGACAAAATAACAGTTCCTCTTTTGAAGGGCAATGCCTTTCCCTATACCTCAACATGTCCCTGTCAAATTTCCTTCCTCTATCTTTATCTTGGCATGGAGTATATTCACTATATGAAATGTCACACGGTGGAAAATTCTGAGCCCCACCACTGGAATTGTTAATCTCAATTTGGTGATGTGCTTCAAAGTCCAAAGCAGTGGAGGAAGATGATGAAATAGCAGAAGAAGTGTCTTCTTTGCCTAATAATGGGATTGACCCAACATCACATTCCAGTTTTGAGTTGGACTCGGGTTGTTCAATAGGTGCAATAGTACTTTGTCTTGCCCCAATTATATAAGACAAAATGCATAATCCACTGACCCCTAAGATGCAAGTGAGTTGCTTTCTCTTGGATTCGAGTTGATTATGATGCTTTGGTGATCCATTGTAATCCTTTACCATTTTGTTTCAATTCTGAGATCTGAAAAATTAAAAAAGAACATATATTGTTAGTTTTCATCCGTGAAATAGCAAAACTACACATAATTAAACTAGTAGCAATGCCTTTTGTTAGCTTCGATAAAGCAAATTCAAGCATAGGAAGTAAACATATAGAACTTTATAAGTCTTGTGACATTATTAAATGGGGAACAATTAGTAATTGTAGCCCCTTTCAAAATTATGCTACCTTTAACTTTTAGGTAGAAAAAGGTTGTAGTGGTAGGGTAGACATAATGTTTTCTTTCATTTTTTTCACACCTTTTCCTTTTACTTGTCTTTGCAATTTTTTGAATAAACCAATATTATTGGAGAACTCTATATTTTGGCCAAAAAAAAGGAGAACTTTAAGGATCAAAGCTCATGTATGAAAGGCACAGGAAAATTTATGTCGGGAGTAATAACAACACCTTGTTTATCATTTTTTAGTGAACAGATTATTTGAATATTTAGAATAGTTATTGAAAATATATCAGGAGGAATTTAAAAAATTGGAGAGAAAGGAAATAAGTAGTAGTGGATGAAGTTTATGAGAAAATATACCGTGGTAGATCAAGGGAAGTATCAAAAAGAAGACGGAGTATCACGAGAATCCAAAAATCTTAGAACACGTTAAAATTCTAATTGCTCTTCTTGCTTTGCGATGGTCATACGTAAATAAGTAGATAACCGATGATCTGGACCAATCCAAAGAATTTAGATAACCAAAGGGAGAAATTAAGAGGAGAAATTTTACACAAATAAAAAGAAAATTTCAAGGAGTTGAATCGAAGCAGATACCTTAAACCTCAGGCCAAAATGCTCAAAATGATATTGTCCTCTTTCAATGCAATCTTATTGTTCAAAGTAAACCAAGAATATATAACTCTTGACATCAATGGATTGAAAATTATTTTTAACCTAATTCAAATGTCGATGAGTGATAATTTATTTGAATTGTATTGCCACGATGATACAGATCGTGAAGAAGCAGGATGATTAATCCAACACTGTACTTTTGGGGAACTGAAATGGTAAACGTTGATTCTAGCCTTTAAAGTTGCATTTGAAGAGAGAGAAAATAAATGATTATATATATATAATATTTTTATTCAAGCATATAAAAATAGGTAAATTAATGGCAACGAGGAAAGAGAGGTATGGTTTTTTCACTTAGCCGTTGAGAAAGATGATGCGATTGCTGGTGTTAGTATTTGTTGCTTTATTTTTAGATCCTTCCCTACTTTTAGTTTATCCAGAAAAATAAGGAAGCTTGTGAAGGATTTAGATTTGGTCAACAAGATGATTTATGATAGTGCTTTTATATGACTTAATAGCCTCAAGTTATTATTCTTCTCTTGGCCTTTTACTTTTTCACGGAATGCAAGGCATCATCAGTTCATACGAGCTAGATGCTTACACACACACACATGTTTTTAATATTCTTCTTTCACTCGGCTATTCACCAATTACTTTCTTTTAATTGTGTAACATACCCATAATAATTTGACCAGGCTTGAAGAAACTTTTCAAGACAACTAATTTGTCATTTAACTATATTTTACTATTTTAATTTCTCTCTTTAAAAATTATTAAAGGTAAATGTTTGATTTAACCTATGCATTTCTATTCATCATAGTAAGGATAAAACTTACATAAAAAATGTGATATAATGAATATCTAGTTTCTCAATAAATAAACGCCACGTGTGCCTTTTAAACACAATCGTTCGGAGTCAAGCCATTAACTCACCCCTCTTTCCTTCTCTTCATGTTTGTCCGCTGCAGATCAAAGAACGCACACCAACCAAACATTTCACCATGGTAATCTTAAATGCATCTTCACTGGAATCGCAGAAGTCGTCAAAAATCATTATTGTTATGAATAAGCTTATAAATAGAGGCATATATTATGTTCTTTATATATACTAACAATAAATATTTTTTTATAAATTTAATAAGAATTCCATTATATTATTGTAAAGTAATTTATATAGCATATAAATAAAAATTATAAACTAATATGCTAGAGTAGAATGGTAAATTGTTATTATTTATCCCCTC
The DNA here is from genome assembly GCA_037177275.1 of Acacia concinna. Lineage (NCBI taxonomy): Eukaryota > Viridiplantae > Streptophyta > Magnoliopsida > Fabales > Fabaceae > Acacia > Acacia concinna. Next base: position 7,783,743 of record JBAGKO010000002.1, on the reverse strand, counting down.
CCCTCCCCCTCTTCTCTTAAACCAAATAAAGGATTATTAAAAACCTCTTACCTTCCCTACCCACAAACCAAACCAAATAAGATAACTACTATCTCTTCACTCCCATCCATCCCCTACCTTCAAACTAAGGTTCTGAAACCTGGACCGGTCACTGAACCGGTCGGGGTACTGGGTCAAGAATTAGTGGGTATTGGAGCCAAACCGACACTAAACTGATGAGAGAGAAAATTTCAGGGTTATTATTATAAATTTCTTAAGAAAAAGTAAAAAATTGATTTTATTTTTTTAAAAAAATAGACCGGGTTAACCCCTTGGATCGGACCGATTTTGGCACTGGGTTGTCAGTTCCAAGGCTGGACCAGCCAATCCGGTCCAGGTTCCTAAACACTACATCAAACCAAACATGCTCTAAGGAATGTGTAGCTCAATGGAGGAGAGAGGAAGGGAGCCATTTTATTTTTGGAGGGGGGGTTGAAAAGAATTTTGTTTAACCTTAATTGAATTGACAAAAAGGGAGGAGAGGACAGGGATTTTAATAATATAAGAAAGGTGATCAACAACGTAAAAATGTAATAAATAGAAATTAAAATAGACACTAGTCAATGTAAAAGTTTTTAAAGTGTAGTAAATAAAGAAAAATTAATATTTGTCTTGTAATAAAAAAGTTGTACCTATACTTTTAAAGTATATGTATTAATTTGTTTTTCTTATTAAAAATATGTACAGAGCGGCAAAGAAATACAACACAGTATGATACTAACAATGTATAATATATATTTAAAAGGAAGATAACCTAGACATATTAAAAAAAAATAAAGATCATGGACCTTTTAATCAATAGAAGCTACAATATTACCATTTCTCTCCAAATTTCCCCAATTTTAGAGGGGAGGAGGGATTTTTTTTTTTTTTTAATTTCTCTCCCCTCCTAAAAGTTTTCCCCTCCCCTTACACCACTCCCCTCATACCAAACAATCCCTAAGAGAAATAATGAAAAAAATGATGAACTCATGAAAGTCAGTGTGTAAGGGGAAAATTAATTATATTAGGATTAGGAAGAATGCATTTAATGCTTAGACAATCTCAAAAAGAAATCTTTTGATAGGGGATGGACCAATCCAAAAAACAGGATCTTATGAATATGAGTGGAAGGAGTAAAAGACAAATAATAATGTTGAATATGCATAATACCATATTTGGGTGGCTGGACCAGTTTGGAATATTGAAATGTTAAAGAAAAAGATGCTACTGCCCCTAAAAATTAAACTTTTTTTAAAAAAATCTATATTATTTTTTATTAGGGAAAAAAGGAAAAGCAAGGCATGACCCGAGCAGCAATATCCCTCCCTTTTTCTCTCCAATCCATTTTTCAATTCCTCCATGGCATCCTCGTTTGCTGAAATTCAAATAGCAAAATCCCACATGTCCTTTACTCTTTTACTGTACTTCTTCTTTTACTTTTGGCTTCAATCTTGCCATGCATGGAATCCATCAACCCACTTCCAATCCCACATGTTCTTCCAATATTTCGCGTTGTTTAAAGCGAGAGGCAAACCAGCAGTAAGTGAACCCGTATAGAAGAATCAGTGAATCAGAAGCAATGAACTCACACTCCTCGTGAAGAACGCCTTGAAACCCATTGAACCCCTTTAATTTTGATTCCATAGAGATGTTCTTGTTCAGGCACAGAAACAATGTTTGAATTCTTGTTTCCATTAAGCTTATTTTCCTCTTTAAGTATTAGAGTTAATCTTTTCTAGTCATTGCATTGCAAGTTTCAACACTTTCATTTCACCATGTTTGATCTCTGAATATGAAGTTCTTGCTCACAAATTAATTTTTGTTAATACCTTATACATTTTAGGCAATAATCTTAAGCTGTAGTCATTGCGTCATTGCATTGCAAATTTTAGTACTTATGTTTTATTCAAGTGTGAACTTTGAATAAGTTGTTATTCATAAATCAATTTTTAGTACACGTTTTGTATTGCAGTCATTGTATTGCAAGTTTTAGCACTTTCATTTCACTCAATTGTAAATTCAGAATAAGAACCACCACTACTATTACAACTACGACTACCATTACCATGATTACCACTACTACTGCTATTGGTGCTATTGCTACTACTGTTACTACTATTGCTACCACTACCATGACCATTAGCCCTACTACCACCACCTACGGCTATTGTTGTTGTTGCTATGACTCCACCCCACCACCACCATGACAGAAATCATCAAAATATTGGACCAAAAAAGAAATTATAAAAAATAACACAAAACTTGTATATTATGTTCAGCATAATCAATGAATATGAGCATAAGGGAATGGATGACGAAGAAGAAGGTGATGAGAGAGAGGAGAGAGAGAGACGGAGTTTGAAGACGAAGGAGGGGAGAGAGATGTTGGGTGGGACCCACAAGAAGCGAAAAGTAACATATGTTCAAAAAAGTTAACTAGTGTATTAATTTTCCACTTCATGTATATTTTTGCATTCAAATGAATTTTATGGTGTTAGATGCCTCTTTATCCAAACTTTATCTTTAAATCTGCTCCTTTGCTTGAAAAAACCCTCAAATACCAGTGAAGCCATAACTAATGTTGTTGCCTATTTATCTTCCATTTCTACTGAAAACTTATAAAAGAAGGAGCCAACAAAAACAGCAAAAACACTTTGACAAGGACGAGTCTTCCATGCATGTATTATATATATATATATATATATATATATATATAAGGGGTGTTAGTAATGCATCAAAACAATGGAAGAAAAACTAGAAGGTTATGTATCTCGGAGAAAATATATATATATAGATGAATTCAAAATGACTGAGCAGCTGATTTTATTTTATTTTTTTGTTTTGGGCCCGGGGGAGGAATAAAAAAAGCTAACAAATAAGCAATAGCTGGATAAACCAAAAGGAAATAGTCAATTGCGAAATAAAATTTCTGCTACAAAAACCTGCAACCTCCCATTTGTAGGGATTAGGGAGCATCCATGGAGCATCATACTGCTTGGCTACAAGGCCTTTGATAAAAAAGGAAAAACAGCACTCAAGTCTCAAGGACTGAAAAAAAAATATAAAAAATGTCTTATTGTAGATTCCTTTATAAAAAAAACCAGTCACATTGCAGATTCCTCTATTAAAAAGTCCCTAAGGACATTAGTGATATAGATTCTAAATCTAAACTTATCTTATTGACAAGTGTATGTATATTGACAAGTCAAAGAGTGACTGTTGACAAACTCACACATATTAACTAAAGCAGCTCACATTTACAATTGTATATGACTATATTAACAATTTATAAAGTAGTTATTGACAAGCTCATTTATATTAACCAAACTAACTTCTGTTAACAAGTGTGTATTACTATATCGATAAGTCATAGAGTAGTTATTGAAAAACTTATATATATTAATAAAACAGCTTCCATTGACACATGTATGTGCCTATTTAACAAGCTATGACTATTAACAAGCCCATACATGTCAATAAGATAATTAAGAACTTTTTTGAGATCAACAAGACAATATTTTAACAGAGAGAATCTACAATGAGACATTTTTAATATTTTTCCTTATCATTGAGACTTAAGTGCTATTTTCCAATAAATAAATAAAGGGAAAATTACGTTGAGGTCTCAAATAAGGAAATATACGTCAAAGAGGTTCCCAAATAGAAATAAATTAATGTCAGGTTTCAGAGTTATTAATGGCGCCCCTAGGGTTGTTAATGACAACCCCTAGGGTTGTTAATAACAACGGGTTGTCATTAACAACCCTAGGGGCACCATTAACAACTCCGGAATGTTAATGGGGACTTAACAGTAATATTTTTCTTATCTTATGAACATGACAGTAGTATTTTCTTATCTTGAAACCACTTTGACATATATTCTCTTATTTGGGACTTCAATGTAATTTTCTCATAAATAAATTTAACCCCAACCAAATAAGCACTTATCTCCTCTCACACCTCCCTTCTCCTCCAATCCTCTACCAACCCTCTAATAAAGCCCAACCTAAGGGAACTTTTATATTTTTGTGTCAAACACTTCTTAAAGTTGTGTTTAGATTTAGGTTTAAATATAATTTTGCAATGCTAATTGTAACACCTTAATCTAAGGACATATAATAAAAGTATTTTATGAATTATAAACCACAAATGTCCCATTCGGTAACCCAAGAAACTAAACTTTTAAAAGCTTTCCATTGAAATTTCAAATACCTTTATTTACAAAAGCATGGTTTTTATTCTAAAAATCTTAAATTCTGTAAAATATTATCACAACATCATTATATCTTATTATTATTATTATTATTATTATTATTATTATTATTATTATTATTATTATTATTATAAGGTATTTTCTAAAAACCTTATAATTGTTTACTCAAAAGAGATTAACTACTCATCATTTAAAAAATTGTAGTATATAGATAATTGGCATGTAAATATCTTAGGGCATAATTCATACATTTGCCCGAGCTTCTAAACATAATATAAATACTACTCAAGCATGCATTAGCATCTACTTCTACTATCAACTATATATAAATAATCATTTGTCATCACCTCAGATACACTTAACTTAAGGCTATTATAATCGGAGCTATCCTCCTTATGGAGGGGAGGGTATTTACATGCCAAAATAACTATATTCTTATATAAATATAAATATAAATATAAATATATATATATATATATATATATCTAATATGATAAGTAAATAGGGCTAAACATATAGCCAACATTAAACAAAATAATGATTTATAACTCCTACAACTCCAACCTTCTTAAGGCTTCACCAACCATGCTTAATCATAAAAGATCACAAACTAAACATCCCAAACAAGCCACAAAGAACAACATCTTACAACACTATATCAACAATGATGCCCATACATCATATAGATAATTTAGTTAATCGCTAGCTGGTGCGCATTCATAATCAAACGAATAATAAACTCGCACACATTATCATGACAAATAATCTCATGTAAGGCAACTTACATGTTCTCATGCACAATCAGCATGATGACACAAACAAACATGCAGCAATCAACACACAATCGCATGAAGGGAAAAGAGTTACTGCCTCTTGAGCTTTCTTCCAATTTACTGGCTGCCTGCTTCTTCCTTCTATAATTTCTTGGTCACTCAGGCAATATCAAATCCTATCATATATGTATACATATATGGTTAAGTTAAGAGTTATTCCATTTATGTATTTTATAATTTAGATAAGTTCACTAACATCCCAACGTAACCAATTTCTACCATTTATAACAATGGTTTGTGATTTTGGACAAAACATACTTATTATGTTAGGGGACATGTATAGTGTCCTTCCCTTCTCTAGCTTATTCCTCACAACTTGATTACCTCTATATATATTTATTCTATCAAGTTCTAATATTGTAATCCAAACCTTGAGATTAACTCTAGGGGTTACAACTTATTTAATAAACCTCAATTCCTCGATGAACTTTAAAAAACCATAACTTAATTTAGAAAACTCCAAATGTAATAGTTTAAATCTCTATTTAGATCTCCTTTAACCCTCTACTAGGGAAAAATGACATTTAGTATCAAATCATGGACGTAATGTAATAATTCCAGCGAAAATAATTACTGCTCATTTGATAAACAGAATTTTCCAATTATCCTGTCCAATCTAAAACAAATCACAACTTTCAATATACACATCCAATTAATGCGTTATCAAGCTTATTTCAAAGCTTATAAGGTGTACAAACTGTCCACAAAATATCATGGTCAGACGAAATTGTTTGCCTTGGTTTTGCTTCACATAAAAATCAATGCTCCAATATGTTATTTGCAAACTTCAGCATCCAAAACTGAACAACTTAAGGCAATTTTTTGTTTTAACTTTCCAATTCACTCATCTCATTGCAATACACATACAAAACATTAACAGCTTCTATATATACTTGTATGCTTTATCAGCAATAAACACTCCTTTTAATCCCCTACCCATTTAGAATACGGAAATAGCGTCTATGAAATTTTGCAGCCTTTCTATAAGATATTAGACCATCCTTTCAATATCTTAGATCATAATTTAGATAGCTAAACTTCTAATTAATTCAAAGAAGCATCAACATTATGCTTTTTAATTAATCAGTTTTCATCTTTAAAAATTTAGACCATTGTAAGGTTCCACCAAATAATATCCATATAGAGAGCTCTGTCACAATGCTCCAATCACTCGGACAGTAACACAACCTTTCTTCATATCATCATTTTAGAGCCTAAAAACATAATATAACAATTTATAGCACTCACTTAACATTTCAAAATATTACACTGTGAGGCCCTTTACAAATGTCAGCCTTAATGATTCAAACCCATAATCTTTCATCATAATATATTTAACAACGTTATACTAGTTACCTTTGTTAACATTTAAGAATTCCTAAATATGGGTTTCTCATCAAGAAATCTGACTGCACTTTCTCTGAAACGGTGAAATCCGATTTAAAACAAAATCGCCCACTATCATGAAATTGACATGCAAGCCCTTAAACAAACAAAACAACTTTCATTTCATCATTTTACACTGATTTCTCAAACATCTCTAGCATTTTCTTCATATTTTATCTCTAAGTCAGATTATTTAAATTACCATCCATTTGCAGAGCACACCCCAAATGAGAAAGATTATGAAGGAGTCAAGTTTAAGACCTTTACCTTAGCCTATATATTGGTTTGCATGTGAACTTTGTCCTTAGATTGCCTAACGAACTAAGACAGGTACTCATCAAAGGTCTCATCGCTACCATGTCGTATTGCTAGGAATTCTTTCTCCTTCTCAATCCTCACAAATCTTAGGAAATACTTCTCATTAAACTCCCTTTGAAATGACTCCCAAGTCAACGGAGTGTTTCGAGAACGCAATATCATCATTGTACTCTTCCACCAACGATCTGCGTCTCCTTCCAGCTTATATACGGCCATTTTGGCTTTCATTCCCGTAGGACACCCCAACACGTCAAATATCTTTTCAAGGTGAATCAGCCATTCCTCAGCTACTTGAGGATTAAACCTTCCCTTGAATGCCGGAGGCTGGTACTTGAGGAATTTTGGCATCCAATATTGGAGATTTTCCTCCTCCTAACCTAAAACAATAGGAATTTCTGGTTCAAGTTCATGAGACTGTGATTGCTCACCATTTGGAGGTTGTTCCCCTTCTAGATTCCCTACAGCATCCACATTCTCTTCAGTGTCTTCAGGTTGAACGTTATCCTCGTTCTGCTTTTCTTTCACTTCCCGAAGTTCCTCACATAATTCCAGAATAATGGCTTGTTGTTGAGTCAGCATCCCAAGAACTTGTTGCATGGGATCAGGCCTTACTTCATTCTCAGGCCCTGCGTTTCGAGGTCTACCTCCTCATCTAGTTTGAGCCATTGTTTCCTTTTCACTATAAAAGAAACACTGGGTCAATACCATTATTCTATGTAGTATGTGTACTTCTCAAGACTTCAAATATCCACACATAATAAATACATAAATTCATTACTACAACCATTACATTTGTATTGTGTATTGGTATTCATACGCAATAGCTTGCCTCTTACAGCAAAATAACTAACAGGGAATTACAACTATCTAGCTAAACAAGGATTTCTATCTAATATCTACAATCGCCAAAAACTACGTTCTAATACCAGCTCTGTCACAACCCCTTATCCGATAGCATCGTATGAGAGCAGAAGAGTAGTGAAGTCATTTTTAAGTCTTTCGTCAAAGGAACACTCAAAATACACGTTTATAAACTTTAAAACTATTTCAGGATTTAAACCTGAAGTTGGAAAGAATTTTCTTTCTTTGTTGTTGCTATATTTTTTTAATAAAAAAGAAGCATAAACTTGTAAAAGATTTCTCAAGAAGTTTTATAAACCTTCACTACGTCATTAAGTCTCAACAGCTCTTATCTTTCCATTTCAATCACATCAAATAGGTATCAGCGATTGAAGATGATATCAATCTAAGTGATCTGGATAGTCGTATAATCGTTCTACTAATTCGTTCACAATTCCAATACTAGGGATTTCAAGACAATTATATTATAAGCTCTCATACTCCACCCTTACACTGGGTTACAAGCCATAAGCGTTATATACAACCCAAAATATCCAAAATATATCATAATAGACAACCAACAAGGAAATTAAACATTTCTACTACGGTCTCTAGCCCTTAGTTGTCTTCGTTACCTCTTTGCCTTTGAGCTGCCCTCCTCCTACATTGTAATTTTTTTATAAAAAGGGGTGAGATTCACGAGAATCTCAGTAGTAACTGAGTTATTCATAAAGATACAACATCACACAACATGCCAAACAGTCATCATATAACAAAATTATCACAATAACATTCAATGCAGAACACACAGTTCACACATCACCGTAGCGCTAGGCATGTCACAAAGCAATGAGTGATACATCTGCCATATCGCACACAGCATGGCCCCAGACATCCACTTGTGCAACACACAATCAAGACATTGCATAAGCGTCCACCCTCGCACACAGCCATGGGCAACCACTCAGCACACATACAGCAGTCCATTGGTATGAAAATCCACCCTGGCACTAAGCCCCGGGCGACACCTTGCACACAACATACCAAATAATTCATGATGAATACAAAGACATGTAGTGCATCTTATACCAAATGAAAGACAAGTTACTACCTGGTCGCTTTCCTTGAGCTATTTCCAACCTTTTGTCGGTGCTCGGGTAAGGATCAAGCTCTATACAGCTATTAAGTCCTATAAAATCCAAAATTCATAGATGACACGTCATTACTTGACTCTAATTAACCCTTTGAAAGCCTACTTTAGGGTCTATTATCAATTGGCATCCAATTATAATGACCATTTTTAAATCATGAACTATATCAATCACTATTTTGCTGAAATAGAGATTTTCCCAGATTTTCAATGTCAACATGAAAAATTCATAACTCCCTCTAGGAGATTCCAATTAATGTGATTCCAAGTTCCATATAATCACCATTAAGTCCCCTTTATAGGAAAAATAACTTATAGAATCACAATATGCAGACAGATTTCGAAAAAGGGTCCTCATTTTAAGTATTCACACTGACCTTCTGACTTTTCACTAATTCTGTTTCCAAACTTCCAAAAATCATGACTCTAGTTTTGGACATCCATTTGGTAAGTTCTTGGACTCATTTTAAACTTTAGGATGTCTACTCTTTACTCACCAAATTTCATAAGAAGTGAAATTGGCTTGATCTGTTTAAAAATTTCTCAAAGTCTTACTGCCAGATTTTTGCCCTGTCAGACTCATATGAATTGCAAAATTCATAATTACATCTACAAGATTATAAATGACCTGATTCCAAGCCTATTTTAAAATTCTATATGTCTATTAATTCCTATTAAAATTTCATGGCTATCCAAGGTCATTGGCTCTTATTTTCTAGAAGTTTCTTTTTGGCAGTCAGTGATTTTCCCCAGAATTTGACCTCAATTTCAAAAAATTATAGCTCTCAATCTATAATTCCAAAATGCATGATTTAGGACTCTTTTTAAAGCTCAATATGTGCTCTACATGTCTGCAAATTTTCAGAGGCATTCAAGTTCATTTGTCCTGTCAAAAACTCACATGAAACAGAACAACTTCACTGAATCTGAAAATACCATTATAGCTACATCTATTTATATTCTTAGTTTCCTGATTAATATCCAATTACAGAACCAAAATGAATACATACCCCATTCGGCATTCATCCTAATCGTTATCTAGAGATTCTCGGTTATAACCAACACATTCAGTTCCAGAAATATATACACATTTGTTTGTACAGAAATTTTCCAGACACATCCTCACTTCGGAAATTAGAGAAGTACATGCAATCCATGAAATTTCCGAAAATCATCCCTAATTACTCATCTATGCAGCCCTAGAATCTCAATCTCTACACGTATGCTAAGATGGAACCGAAAGATTGAAAGGGAAAAGGAGAATTTCGAACTCACCTTCAGCTGAAACCCACCCTTTTCTTCTTCTCGACTCCAGCAGGAATATTGCAGAATTCTTCTCTTGGTCCCAGCAATAAAAACTGCAGCGAACTCCTTTCTCTTCTCGGCTTCAATAGCAGCAGCAACAAACACTCTCACTCTCTTCCCAGCAGTGAGCACTCTTCTTGGCACACACTCACTCACGGCTTTTACGGTTCAGCAACACGAAGCACCCTACTCCTCTCGGCCTCACGCTCTCTTCCTTTTTCCTTGGTTTCTCTCTTTTCTCTCTCCGTGGAAAATGAAATGAAGAGAATTGAATAATGGTTAGATAAGTGACCGAATAGATGAAGTGGAATGACCGAATGGCCTGTTTTCCTCTCCTTAAGCCATGTGCAATGAGGGGAAGAAATGAATTGGCTTACACATGTGGAATTGAGGGAAAACCGAAATGAAATGGAGGCCAGACAATTATCTCGGTAATGAAGGAAGTGAAATAGATTTATTTATATATGTTGACCGAAGCATTAGGATTTGTGGTTGTCTTTTGCTTGCCTTCTACACGTGGAAATGTGAATGAAAGAAATAAATGGATAGAGTTATTGGATATATAGCCGAAGTGAATTTAATGGTATGGCTGCAATCTTCTCCCTTAGCCACGTATAAGGAAGGGAAAATGGTTTGTTAATATAATGACATTTGTTTTAGTATATGAGGGATAAAATTACTCATTAACCTCTCATGTTTTTCCCCATTTATCATCTTGGTCCTTTTTAAAATAGTTCCATATATTTAAATTCCAAGATGATTTATAAGTCCAATTGTTTTTCTTAAATTCCTCCAATAATTCTCATATACTTCTAGATCATAATAGGTCTCTAAATATTCTCTTTAAATTTCCCTCAAAATTACACATAAAATCATAAATTCATAAATTAATGATTTTATCATAACTTAGAGAGTTTTCCCAAAAATTGGGATATTACACTTCCCTCCCGTTTCCCTCTGTTATAGTTCTATAGGAATATAAAGTGAGGGGGAGGCCACTGCTAATGGATGTTAGTGGTATCTTCTAAATTGTCGCGCAAATTGGTAGACCTTACAGCTCTTTCTAGTTATGTGCAAGTCCAATCAACAGTAGCAACACCTGCAAATAAAAATTGATCCGAGTTGTACCTAAGGATACTGTCCTTAAGAGCTATTCCACAACTACTAGCAAAAGAAGTTGCAGCAGTACTCCCCGAGATTAAATGAATCCTTCTTATAAAAATAGGGTAAGCAGAACTAGGGAAGATGATAGAACTCAACAAATATAAAAATGTGCCGGAGGAGGAAGAGAGGAGCTAGATAATTTTGAGAGCCAAGTGGGTGTATAGAACCTCTTATTAAAATTCCGTATATAGCCTCATGTAATTTTTACCATTGGCAACATTGGGAGTTTCCAACATTGGTATATGTCAATTGCTTTAATTGAACCGTTTAACATATATTCATAATGTATTTAATCTGATTCAAAGAATCAGTTTGTTGGAAACAGCAAATCCAACATCATTTCATTTTTTTTAATAATGCTACTAAAAACTATTCAAAGAATTAAATAATTAAGCTAATAAAGTTCCCAATGTCATTTATTTTTAATAATAATATTCAACAATAAAGGTATTAAAAGTATATTCCTAAAAATTGTTAAATATTTATTAGTGAACCATTTATAGATTTATTTAAATAAATAAATCTAACTTTTCAAGAGGTCTCTAATATATATACACACAGTTCACTTCTAACTCACACTTAGGGGAAATTACCAAATTTCTATATGGCTCACCATTGTACGAGTTCACCCCTCCTCTTGGCTTCTTTTAATAATCCAAGTTCACATATTACTTGAACCCCATAATCTCAAGCAATGTAGGACTTGTTCATTATGACACACCTACTTATTATTTCCAACAATGGATCCTTAAGAAGTCAACAAAAGCCAATTTTAATAGTTTTTATTGCCTTAGTCCCACATGAAATAAGCTTTTCCCATAAGCTTGATTCCTTTAGTGTTTGTTTGGATGATACAAAAAAAGTGGCTTTTGTGACTTTTGTGGCTTTGCTTTAATAAGTTAAGTGACTTATTTAATTTTTGGTGTTTGGATGACACTAAAAAGTAGAAGCTACAAAAGTAGCTTTTTTGGCTTCAAAGCATGAAGCCAAAATTTGTGGCTTTTATGGCTTTTGTGGTGGTTGGCTTTTGTGGGGAGGAGAGAGAGAAGGAGAAAAAATGATTATTTGGTTAAATTTTCTATAGAGTCGGTATATCGACTGTCTCAGAAAATTTCAAACTGATTGTCATTAGTCTCCAAATAATTTATGGGCACTCCTCAATTTTTATTATGCATTATTTCCATCTCTATCCTTGGTTGGGCCACAAATTACAACCATACCATTATATTTCTGAAATTCGGATTTTTTGACAGAATTTCCACTCAACTTTAAAAATTCATATCTAATTGTACAAATATCCAATTGAGGTGATTCCAAAGCTCAAATGTCCCTTATTAAGTCTAGTTTT
>JBAGKO010000002.1:7756348-7771065 GCA_037177275.1 Acacia concinna | reverse complement strand
TCTAGAGTTAGCAATAGATGTTTAAGGAGTTTTCAACAATAATTCATAGAAGCCTTTTAAATTGTTAACTAAGACTTAAGTATAATTACAAGATTTTATGGGACTTTTAATCATTTTTCTTTTAATTGGAATCTAATCACAAGTTTTTCAAAAAAATCTAAGGACAAAGAAAAATAAATACCCTATAAATAGTAAAAACTCTGAAAAATGACTCAAATTTAGTAAATGACAAATGAGGGGTAGAAAATTAGGCATTTTTAATAATTATTTATTGAGTTTTAATCATTATTTATTAAGTTTTGATCAAAATTTCTCATTTATCATTTATTAAATTTAAGTCATATTTTAAAATTTGTAATGTTTGATAGTATTTATTTATCTTTTTCTTAAAATTATATCCCTTATTTTTTTCGCTTACTCGCTAGTCGCGGCCCTCAGGACGGAATTTTGACGCTACGCGGCCTTTCTTCTTACATAAGGAACACATGTTTTTATTTACTTATTAGTCCCTCCCCACTCTCAAGTCGGAGTTTTAACGCTACGCTGCCTTTCATCTTACAGAAGGAACCCTCTCCGGCCGCCTTGGTGTCACTTTCGCCTGACAGCCTCGACTAATTTGTGAATGAGAGTCAGTTGAGGACCCTTCGACGTTCGGCGCTTCTGTGTGCGAGTGTTCTTAGGGAAAATATCTTCCGAGCTAGATTTCCTTCTCTACAATCCGTTGCCCTAATTGACTTTGTTCGCTGCAAGGATCTATCTCCTCCATACGCCGTTAGTCTTTTTGATTGATTTGCTTAAGCTTTTTCATGCCAGCGTTGTATCGTATCTTTACCACACCATATTCGGATCTTCTTATTGAAATTTATTGTTATTTCTCTCTTTCCTTGGCTGAAGTTATTTCTTGATTGCCACCGCTTGCAAGTCGCAACCATCCTCACTGAGGATTAGTTAACTAACCCTCAAAGGCACATTGCCTGTAGTAAAACAATTTGCATTACTCTATTATTGCAAAATGTTGATACTAAATGTATTTGTTTGCCATTTAAATCTTACTTTGTAATGCATTTTACTCCTGAACGGTCACTCATTGAAGTTTCTATCTTGTCCGTGCTGGCGAAACTGCTTATGATACCATTAGGATAATCGCTATCTTCCTCTTTTTGCCTAGGGCTGCGATCATTGTGGCATGTGCTGCACTGTATCTTGTTCATTCTATTATGGAAATCTTAGTTTGTAATTAATTGAAATCCTAATGTTGATGGAGTTTGTGTGATGTTTTTTCAGTTTGGGAACAAAAAGCTTCTCCGTCGTTTGAAAAGTTACAAGCATGTTTGGTTCAACAAACCGTAAGTGTTGCCGTATAATCTATTATATTGCCTATTATTTTACTTCTCTACTCTCCATTAGATTAATTGCGTAGGCTATCTACTTTTGTTGGCTATGCTCAAGCTAACAAATTGCTACGGGCATGCAAAAGGACTAAACTTAAGATTACTGTCTGAATATTTATTCCAAGAAGTCACTCAATTATGTATTTTCATGTTGATGTCTATGTCAACATTAGGTCATACACTATTTTTGTGCTGGTTATATTCTTGCTTCCCTGAAATTCATCTTTGTTATTGCGTTTATGTTCAACCTACTTTTTCAACATTCTGTGGTCGGATTCCTCGAAGTATTTAGTTTTTCTTTGGTTTCTTCTGGCTTTATGCCTGTGGCGATACCGGTCCTCTTGAAACCATCTACTAATGCTTTTGATTACCAAAGTTGAGCCAGTTCTAATTTGCTTTCATAATTATTAGATTATTGCTTTTCTACGATGTGATAGATAGGATATTGATTGCTTGAAGTGATTATTTGTCGGATATTCTACTTTTGTTATTTATTACCTATGCTTGTATGTTGCAATTTCACACGGAGCATCTTGCTTCTTTGCTTGCTGTCTGCTTCTGCAACCCATTAATATGGTGACATCATTTAACAGCTTTTGGGCAATCATCTTCGAGTCCATTTGGCTCCCAATCAGTTTTTGGGCAGACCAATGTATCAAGTAGTAACCCTTTTGCCCCGAAGCCATTTGGAAGCACAACACCATTTGGCTCACAAACAAGTAGTTCCTTGTTCGGTGGTACTTCGACTGGTGTATTTGGTGCACCTCAATCTTCATCTCCCTTCTCTTCAGCGAACACCTTTGGTGCTGCTTCTTCACCAGCCTTTGGCAGTTCAGTGCCTGCTTTTGGTTCATCTTCAACTTCAGCTTTTGGTAATACATCTTCATCATTTGCTGGTAAGCAAGTGTACATTATTTATTTGTTATACCTTTTATTATTAGAAGTATATCTCTAGTGTTTATCAGATTGTGAATCCTTGGGAAACCAACTTACTGCCATTCTGTATAAGGGTGGGTAACAATAACACTATTTGACTGACGGCATTCTATCTTGTTTAATTTGCTTGGTTGTCTATAAACAGATAAAGACAGAGTATACACACACTCTCTCTGGCATAATTTGTCTTCATGTCAGTACTTGATTTCATTGGAGGCAAGGGTTCTTAAAAAATGTTTTCAATGATTTTCGTGTATTATGGCATCCTTGACTTCTCATAAGGACAACCATCACTGCCCTTTTTCATGTTTTCCCACTGCTTTTGATGTTTTAATTTTGGCTAAATGTTCTGGAATCTGCTTATCTTTAGTTTAAACCATCTGATTGCTGTATTGTTTTATTAGGTCTTGTTACAAAAATTCAGACTTGTCAGTATGATCTCATATTGTATACAATTAATGCTGATGAAGTTTTCTTGCTCCCCAGGGTCCTCTGTCTTTGGCCAAAAGCCTGCTTTTGGAGGCTTTGGGTCAACCACTCAAACGAGTCCTTTTGGAAGTGCTGCACCACCTTCACAGCCAGCATTTGGGAGCAGCATATTTGGTTCCTCGACACCGTTTGGTGTATCATCTCAGCCACAATTTGGCTCTACAAGCACCCCTGCTTTTGGTACTTCAAGCACCCCTGCTTTTGGTTCTACAAGCACCCCATTTGGTGCAACTAGCGCTCCTGCATTTGGTTCAACCTCAAGTCCAGCTTTTGGCAGCACTGGGAGTGCATTTGGCGTAAGCTCCCCTGTGTTTGGAGGTGGTGGAGGATTTGGACAATCAAGTACCCCTTTATTTGGACAATCAACTACTTCGGCATTTGGGTCTTCAACAACAACTGCATTTGGGGCGCCTAGTGCTCCAGCTTTTGGTCCTTCTAGTACTCCTTCCTTTACTTTTGGATCTGCTCAAACTTTTGGTCAGTCTACTTCAGCATTTGGTAGCAGTCCATTTGGAAGTACTTCTTCACCTTTTGGAGCACAGAGTTCTCCATTTGGTGAGTTGGGAATCTGGAATTTGAATAGCTGAATGCTGACATTTATGATATATAGTTTCTAGTTGCAAGGGGATTTTAATTTTTTTTTTAATGTTTTTGTGTCTTATGTGTTGTAATTTTTATGTCTTTTTCATGTCTCCTGCTACAATTGAAAATCACCTTCCTACATGTTCTCATTCAGGATCTCAGGCTACTTCGTCAGCTTTTGGAAGTACTGGTATTGGGCAGTCTGGTTTTGGGGGTCAACGGGGTGGTAGTAGAGTTATTAATTATACAGCAACGGCTGAAGCAGATGGTGGTACCTCTGGACAAACTGCTAAATTGGAGTCCATATCAGCCATGCCTGTTTACAAAGATAAAAGCCATGAGGAGCTAAGATGGGAGGACTATCAAATTGGAGATAAAGGTGATTGCCATTTTTCGTAGTCATTAATTAATGGTTTATAATTTTATAATTTTACTGGTTTTCATTGCAGTAATGATGAACTTGATTATTCTATAATATTCAATCCAAATTTAGGTGGGCCACTCAGTTCAACTCAGTCCACTGGCTTGGTTGGCATTAGCTCAACCCCTTCCCAGACAAATGCATTTTCTCCCTCTCCAGCTTTTGGTCAATCGGCTGCTAATCCATTTTCTACCTCAACCCCTTCTAATCCATTTGCATCAAAGAGTCCAGCATTTAATACTGGCTTTGGGACTTCATCTACTCCCTTCAGCGCATCCGCATTTGGTTCTTCAACATCAGCAACAGCACCTATTTTTGGGTCATCAACATCTACATTCGGGGCTACCTCTCAATCCCCTCTGTTTAATTCTTCTCCTTCTCTGGGTACATCCTCACCATTCGGTTCAAGCTTAAATTTTGGCAACACACAGTCATCAGGTATATTCAGTTCTGCGGCGCCTACAATTGCACAAACGGGTTCTGCTTTTGGACAGGGTACCTCCTTGTTTGGACAGAACACTCCAGCTTTTAGTCAGTCAAGCTTGTTCAATTCAACTTCTTCTGGACTTGGTGGAAACATTTTCCCAAGCAGTGCTTCCCCCATTTCGAGCAATCTGGCAGGCTTTGGTCAAACAACTGTGAGTAATTTTTAATTAAATGAAGGTTAATCATGCCTGTTATATTTGGATTCTTAATTAGAGTACAAGTCAATTTTGATTCTTACTCTTGTTTATGTATCACAGTCTAAGTAGTTTATTTTTCATTTTGTTCATTTGAAGTATAGATTTAATTTAGTTCTTGTTTATTTTGATTCTAATTGATTTGTACTGACTATATTTGCAGCCATCACTATCAACACCTTTCCAAACAGGGCAAGCACCTCAAACTAGTGGTACTTTTGGATTCGGTAATTTTGGTCAGACTCAACCTGGTCAGTTTAATCTATTCTCTATATTTTATTATTTGTTTGGGTTGCAATGATTGAACTATTATAAAGTGACGGTCCATTTTTTTCTGCTTCCTTGTGCAGCTGGTGCAAGTAACTATATTGGTAACCCGAGCATATTTGGTCAGACTAACATTGGACTCTCGTAAGTTTCAAATGCTAATTACTGTTAGGAGAAAAGGCTGGATCTTCCTGTCATTTTATCCATTTGAAGCTTTTTAATATTGTGCTTTTTTATTTATTAGGTCTTCTGCCCAGACCCCTGCAGTTGTACAAGTGGCACCCATTTCAAATCCATTTGGAACTCTTCCTGCTTTGCCTCAGGTGTCAATTGGTCGAGCTGGAACTGCTCCATCGGTTCAATATGGAATTTCTAGCTTGCCTGTAAAGCAATCTCTCCTGCATTTAGATTTTATTTGATACTTAGAAATTTTTAACTCTGCATAAATTACTTGGCATATAAACTTTGATAAACTTTTTCATGAGACTTAATTCTGACTCTTTTTTCTTTTAGGTCATAGACAAACCTCCTCCTGCTAAACTAGCATCCTTATTAACATCTCGGCACCTCTCACAAAGGCGGATCAAGTTTCCTGTCAGGAAATATCATCCCAAAAATGGAGTGAAGGTGAGTTTGGTGGTTCAGTTTGTGGTTATATTGGTTATTTTAATAGGGCTGCTAGTTGAGGTGTTTATGGTGTGTGCTCGCACTGTCATGCAGGTTCCATTCTTTAGTGATGATGAAGATCCTGGATCGACACCAAAGGCTGATGCTCTTTACATTCCCAGAGAAAATCCAAGGGCGCTGGTCATTTCTCCCACGGAACAATGGTACACTAAAGCTTATTCTGAGAGAACTTCCTCGTATAGGGATAGATCCACTGCAGTGAATGAGAATGGTAATATTTTAGATTGATCAAAGTAACCTGTCTAGTACTTGAGCTATATAGGAAGTAGTGTTAAATACAGTGGGCATTTTTGTCCTTCATTATTTAGTGTGATGCATGTTCACGTACATATTTTTTTCAATTTTCTGTTCCTTGAGAGAGAACAATAAAGATTATAGTTTAATAATCTCTCCAGTTCTATTTATAATTAACATTATCTAACATAAGGCAGATTCTAAATATAAGTAACTATTTGTGTTCGTCTAAAAAATTAATGCACTTTTCCCACTCTCTCTCACCTCTTTCCCCCCCTCTCTCAAGCTCATCTTCATAAATAAGGGTATAATTAGGAAACAAAATACATCCGTTACACATTATTGCTTTTATCTAATTTTAGCCAACATTTTGACATGCATGTTTTGGGTAGTCGTTACTTGTAAAAAAGACTAGAGGGTGTAGCTTATAGCTTGTTATTTGACACGTTATGTGCAGGAATTAACACTAAAGAAGAAGCTGCACCTGCTACTGATGGTAACAGGTCACAGGAAAAAGAGAGTATGTATTCATATGACTTCAAGTATATATCATAATGGAATTTTCTAGTTTATTGATTATCTTTGACAAATTGTGTTGTTTTATTGACATCCTGGTTTTTGCTGGTTTGTCAATGATTCCTGATTCCAGGTGAAAATGGTTTTGTCATGGAGCAAGGAGAACCTTCTAGATCAGAGCACACATCCAATGGGATTAAAGATCACTCTCTTCCAAAGGGGAATACCTATATGACACTCAGCGGCCACAGAGCCGGTGAGGCTGCTATTGTTTTCGAACATGGAGCTGACATTGAGGCGTTGATGCCAAAGCTTCGTCAGTCAGATTACTACACTCTGCCTCGGATCCAAGAATTAGCAGCCAAGGAAAGAGCAGAACCAGGATTCTGCCGTCGTGTCAAGGACTTTGTAGTTGGAAGGCATGGATATGGCTGTATTAAGTTCTTTGGAGAGACAGATGTACGACGGCTCGATCTTGATTCTCTCGTGCAATTCAATCACCGTGAAGTGGTTGTCTACAAGGATGACACCAAGAAACCTCCTGTGGGTCAAGGGCTCAATAAGCCAGCTGAGGTAACACTACTAAACATAAAATGCATGGACAAGAAAACTGGACGTGAGTTCACCGAAGGACCGAAGGTGGAGAAGTACAAGGAAATGCTGAAGAAGAAAGCTGAGGACCAAGGAGCCGAGTTTTTATCATATGATCCTACGAAAGGAGAGTGGAAGATCAGGGTTGACCACTTCAGTAGCTACAAGCTGGCGGATGAAGGGGGAAGCTTGGACGACAAGTGTTGACAAATTAGAGGTGGTGCATATCTATCATATGTGTAGTCTACGACGGGGCTGCAGTATCTTGTATGTTGCCAACACTTCAATTTACTTGTACATTTTGCTGGATCATAATGTCGCAATTATAGCAGACCAGGTTGTAATTTTACCTTTTGTTTTCTATTTTTTAATGTTGCGTACTATGCAAGGGTCTATCTGTAGCCCCC
The DNA here is from genome assembly GCA_037177275.1 of Acacia concinna. Classification (NCBI taxonomy): domain Eukaryota; kingdom Viridiplantae; phylum Streptophyta; class Magnoliopsida; order Fabales; family Fabaceae; genus Acacia; species Acacia concinna. The sequence goes on along the minus strand of JBAGKO010000002.1, from coordinate 7,763,864 downwards.
CTTCCCCACAAGAAAAGTAAATTCTAGTTTTTGGATTGAATTTTGATGTTCATTACACACTTTTTTAAAAGCTAGACTGTAAATTAAATGAGAGAAGTCAGTGGGCGAATCAGTTGTCGGATTCATGATATAATAAGTAAATGAAAATGGTAATATACACATGCATATAATAAGATGAAGTTATCAATTAATTTTAAAACCTTAAATTGTTTCATTTCGTAATATATTAACAAATTTATAAGCTTAAAAAACAGTTAGTTTTATATTAATAATTAAAGATAAGAATAAAGAATACTAAAATGAGTGGCAGGCGATGTCATCAAATCACCCAAGTGTAGGAATTCTAAAATGAAGGGGTATATATTTAAAGAGTCTGTTCTTTTAGTCCCTTCCAAATATTGAAAGGCTAAGGTATAAGTACACACTTGAAAGAGACAAAATAAGGTATAAATATTAATTTTTAGGCCTAAGTGTCTGGGATCACATTTGGAACCCAAAATTGCATCCCAACAAGTGACTATTTGAATTTTTAATGAGGTTTGGATTGGTTCTTTTACAATCTCAATTTTAACCTTGCATGTGCGATATATGCAACGTAACTTCATGTTGAAAGAAGCCAACAGGATGCTGCCGTGGAAAGAGAAGACCAAAAAAAAAAAAGAAAGAAAGAAAGAAAGAAAGAAATGGGCCACACTTGCTTGAGTTTAAAAAAAAAAAAGAACTACTTTTAAAAACCTGATAACTTGTTGCTAGCACTAAAATTAGACTTGGGTAATTCCTTCATGTTTCCAGTTTTGACTTGGTTGAATCCATCTAATATTTGAACTGCCATAGTCATTGATTTGTCATCAGGAAGATTTTATCTCCTACTTTTTTCTTTCTTATTATTTCTGTTCCTCATAAAATAAAAAAAAAATATTTGTCTTAATTCTTTTGTTTGCTTTAAAAGTATCTTTACACTAAATTATATTGGAGTTAAATTTAAATTGACTCCAAATAGAAAATATGACTAGAGTTGCGTTGTAGTGCAGTTTAATTTGATAACTAATTTGAGAGCAACTCACGAGGCAGATTACCATGGGTTATCTTCCCTTGGAATATCAAAATGTGTCTAGTCTCTGATGTTGATCCTTAGCATGGTTAAAGGAAAGATGCTATTGGGCGCTAAAAATGTTAAAGCCAACTGTGTCAAATAGTAGCTATATCACGTGATATAGTATAAAAATCAAGAGTGAGATACTTTAATAACTCTTTTGTTTTGGATTAATTACATATACCTTTTCTATATTTTGAAAACATACATCTTAATCCAAATCATTTACACTATCAAAGAAATTATAAACAATTATTGAAATATATTTTTCAATTTAAAATCATATTAAAATAAAGCTTGTTTACTAATTTACCACAATTATACTGAATACCTAATTTATCTTTTAACATTAATATTTATTACAGATCTATTGTACTAGTGTGTGTGTATATATATATATATATTTTATACATAATTTTTGGAAGGGGGTCGAGCTCACCCACGATATAAGGGTAGGGCGAAATCTTCATTTTTCTTAGGTAATACCAATGTCAGGCAGGGCCTGGCGTTAAGCACCTTGGAGCTAAGATGCGTCCCCAAGCGCCGTGACTGGAACCACAACTAAGTGGTCTTCTTAGGGATCGAAGACCACTTTATTTGTGAGCGTGTCCAACCCTCTCACCAGTTGAACCCACAAACGATGGGTAGAGGGGGTATATTTTTAATAATTATTATATAAAAATTTCAGTAGTTTATTTTTTTAATATTAATATTTAAGGTTAAAGTACAATATACTCCCAACATTTTTCTCATGTTACAATTTTAGTTTAAACTTTTTTTTTTTGACCAATTTCAATCCTAACCTTGTTTAATTGTGGTAATTTACATCCTTATTGAAAGAATCGTGACTTGACTGTTAAAATTGGAAGGCTGACGTGGCAGCTGAGTGGGGAAAAAAAATCTGGTATGAGTCCATCTGCCACAAATCGATGAGTCATCTGCCCTAAATGTTTAGGGCAGCAGGCGGAATCAAGATGGCCTCATCGCTCGCCCTGTCACACTCTCTCGCTATCGCTATCGGGCTGGCTCTTTGCTTATAAAACACCATGGATAGAATGAGTTTCAAGGTTCGTTGTCCTCAGAGTGTAATCAGTAACAGTAAAAATGGCTTCTCTGATCTCAGCATCACGGCTTCCCAAGAAGATGGTAATGCAATGTCCGTCTAAAATCTCCAGGACGGTTTTCTGAGTTTCCTTCAATTTGGCCAGGTGGGATTATATATTAATGACTCGCATTCAGGTTTTGAGGGCTGCCTTAATTGTATGATCTTTCTCAAAGTTTTATTTTTTTGTTTGTTAATTTTTCCAAGCTTTCAAATTGGGGAAATTGTTGTTGATCGCCGCTACTATTACATAGATGGAAAATAAAATCGAATTCACAGAAACGTTTTTCAAAGAGAGGGTAAAAATAAAAGAGATCTTATATGAATTTTAAAGACAATTTTCCTTGGTCAGCTGCCACATCATTCATTTTAATCCCATCACATGACACATGACACATGACACATGACAAGGTTCAGGTCAGCCTTCCAATTTTAAAGATCACAGTCATTGTTTATAAATTGCACCAATTAAGCGGGTGTTTGGAATGAAGATATAAAAAGTAACTTTTGAAAAAGTAAGATTGAATAAACGTAAGATTGACTAAAAATAAGATTGAATAATTTAATTTATATTTAGAATAAAGATTATAAAAGCTACTTATACAAAAGAAAAACTTATTTGGTTGTAATTTTCAAAAGTAACTTTTGATGGAAAATGTCTGAAAATGATATGAGTATTATTATATATATTACATATACATATATGTAATATATATATATTTGTGATATTTAAAAATCATAGCAGAAAAATGAAATAATAATGTGAATATAATATGATATTTATCAAGGTACAAAAAATCGGACCGGGTAATGAACTGATCACGGTATGGGTTCAGGGTTTAAAGGGTTCAATCGGGTCGAACCGGGGGTTGAACCGGCTATATTAAAATATTTTAATTTAATTGACAATGAAAAAATAACAAGATTAATCATAATTCATAATTAATAATTAACATTAAAATAGCCAAAGCTAGTTAACTACCATCAAAATATATCAACATATTTAATTACTTGACCTACAATGATAGCCTACACTAGTGTGGTTTGAGGAGTGAAGACAAGAACAGCAACCGATCAACTCCCCTCATAACTTGCAAGCTTCAATCTCATTGATCAATGCCTCTCCCAACTTGCAAGCTTATGATCTCACCGTCGTCGTCTCTCTTGAATCCTGTCATCTTCTCCTCTCATGTCTCACCTTCGGCGGCCGGCTTTTCTTTTTACAAATTTGGGTCGGCCGACCCGAAGACTCGGTCGGGTCAACCGAGTCTGTCGAATTGACTTGGAAATGACCGAGTTGACTCATCCACCAAGCCAATGGTAGTTCCAGACCGGACAGGCCTCCGGTCGACCAGTTTTCCGGTCCGACTAGCCGGTCCGATTCTTCATACCATGATATTTATACTACCTCAGGTCCTAATTATAAAATTTAGTTGATACTTTTAGCTTCCTTAATCTCTAAAAAATATCAACTAGGTCTTATAATTAAGACTAAAGGGAGTCTTATTACATGTAAATATGTGTAATATTTATATTATCTCCGGTTCTAATTATAAAACCTAGTTGACTTTTCTGGCTTCCTTAATCTCTAATAAAAAACTAACTGGGTCTTATAATTAGGACCGGAGAAAGTTTTATTGCATGTAAATATAGTGTAATATTTATATTACTTCTAGTCCTAATTATATAACTTAGTTGACAGTTTTGGGTTCCTTAGTCTCTCAAAACAAATCAACTGGGTCTTATAATTAGGATCGGAGAGAGTCTTATTACATGTAAATATAGTGTGATATTTATACTATCTTTGGTTCTAATTATAAAACCTAGTTGACTTTTGTAGCTTCCTTAATCTCTCAAAAAAAAAAAACTAATTGGGTCTTATAATTAGGACTAGAGGAAGTCTTATTGCATGTAAATATAGTGTGATATTTATATTACCTCCGGTTACAATTATACAACTTAGTTGACACTTTTGGGTTCCTTAATCTCTCAAAACAAATCAACTAAGTTTTATAATTAGGATCAGAGAGAGTCCTATTACAAATAAATATAGTGTGAAATTTATACTTCCTCTGGTTTTAATTATAAAATCTAGTCGACTTTTTTGGTTTCCTTAATTTCTCAAATAAACATTAGGTCTTATAATTAGGACTGGATGAAGTCTTATTACATGTAAATATAGTGTGATATTTATACTACTTTTGGTCCTAATTATAAGATCTAGTTGACTCTTTTGGGTTCTTTAATCTCTAAAAAAAAGTCAAATGAGTCTTATAATTAAAAATAAATGGAGTATAAATTGTAATATAAAATTTTAAAACAAAAAAATTCTCCTTTCTACCGACAACAAACGGACCATAAGCATCAATTTGGTACTTATGGAAAATCAGACGATTTGGGAGAAGCACACGACTTGGCAAATGGAGGTCCAAACATACATTTTTTTTAATTGTAAATCGGAGGTTGGAATGTGTGAATATGATGATTGGGTCTTTGGATTGGCAATCCAAACACACTCTAAATAATATTGAGACTGAAATTGGTTAAAAAAAGTCAGAACTAAAAGCACAACTTGAGAAAAACATTGGGTGATTGCATTTTAACCTTAATATTTATTAATGATCTAATATATTTTTTTTACTTAAGCTAGAATAAATTATGTAATTTCTTATGGGAAAAATATTAATAGCTTGATTGAAAATTTCAGTAATTTCTTTAACTAACTTATGTTTAATAAATATATTTGAAAACACATATGATTGCAAAATATTTTAACAAACACATGTATTTAAAATATTAAATCGTAAGTTTACTTAATAAATAAGAAAAATCTAACATTTATATTTATTGAAAATTGAAAATTTATACTTATAAAAAATTAATTAACCTTGTAATATGGCAATAATTTTAACATTATGACAAAAAATTTGGAAATATATATTAAACTTATCTGTTTTAATTTTGGATAACTATATGTGTTAAATTATTATTAAGTACTCCCTCCAATCCTAAATATAAGACCCATTTAATTTTTTTTTTGGAGAGATTAAGGATATTAGTTAAGGGAAGTTATAATTAAAAAAAATTACAAATTTAGAAATCATAGTGGTGTCTAATTATAGTTAAGGGGCATTGACAGGGTTAGTTTGAGAAAAAGTAGTTAAATATAGGAGACAAAGCGGATAGAGGTATTATATTTAGGATCAAATCATATTTCTAACTAGGTCTTATAATTAGGAACAGATGGAGTAATATTTATGTTAAGGAGGGGTATTTTGGTCAAATAATGAGTAAATGCTATGAATCAACAGTTAGCTAATGAATGGGGTGGATGAAAGTTAAATATCAAAACTATAAGGGAGATGTGTGCAATGTATATTAAGGGAGGTTCATATAAGTTTTTAAATTAAAAAAGAAGTCTCCATGCAACTACATCTAATGTATGCATTATACAATTCAACAATTCAGTCTCACACAATCCAATGCAGTAGATTATTATCAACAATAAAATCAGGTGATGAACAATTTATACACACTTCAAAAAAAGTTTATTAAAACATAAATTTCCTATTTTTATTATATACTTTTCATATAATAAAATATAACATATATTTATAACAATAAAAAAAATTTAAAAACGCCTATAAGTATACATATACATCAATAATCTCTTAAATTTTATACAACAATATAATATTCAAATAAGACTCTCACTTTCTTTTCTAAATTTATTTAAAATTCTCAATTTATTATTATAACCCAATTTCTCTATCACAATCATATTTATATCATCCAACAACATTATTTCTTTTGTAAAAGTTAACAACAGTCGCAACATCCAACAATTTAAAGGCACACCAGCCAGAATGGTTGAATTGGTCCAGTTGTAAACCAGAAAATATATCGGCTCATGTTTTCATTTAGACATATCTTGAATAGTTTGGCCTTTGAAACCTGGCTTTTGAGTCGAGAATGGGGTAAGCCGGTGGCCGGAACGATTTTCAAGAAACCGTTTGGGTGGAGATGTTGAGATTTTAGTTGACATTGACGGTGAAAAAGAAAGAGGAAAGATGTAACATCTCACTTTTTGGGACCCTTACCTTACTTTATAGTGACTTTTGGAATTACTGACGTGTCCGTATTTCGAAACAGAGAAATTAAAATTTTTGATATAGGCATAATAGAGGAACATCTCTTCTCATTAACAGAGGCACAAAACTAGAATCCAGAGATTATATTGATCACATTATACATTATTACATGCCAAGAAACAAGAAAATATAACTCTATCTCTAAGCTTGTTCCCTTGTTCTGCCTCCTTCTGAACTTTCACCTGCATTGTGGAGAGGGTAAAATTTCTTGGGAAACCTTAGTAGCATAATCATAACCTAAAATCACATAATGCAATACATGTCATGCTATAAGCAATGTTCCTATTTTACCTCTAGTGCCCTCTCTCTCGGCACATACTGTGTACCGGGAGCCTACATGTAACTCAACCCAAATTCAAACAGCCAAGGCATAAATAGGGAGTTATATTTCTTATGCATACATGCTAACACCAACCAGAACATAACATACAAGCATTCAATAAACATCATACAACACAAAGCAATAAAGGTTAAGGGTAGAGATTTTTGCTACTGTATACTCCTTGTACGGTGTACAGGCTCTATTTTGCTATTTATGGCGCTACCGGATTACTGGTATGCCTCTTTGTTACACCTATACAGACCACAATAAATCTTGTTATCGCATGCCCTTTATTGGTATACTACCGCCCTTCCTTTCTTATATCCCCGGGTCCTGGTTCTCTACTACTTGGACTAGGTCCTATCCCTTCTTGTACTGTAGCTAACCCCTATCGATACCCCTCTGTTTACCACCCTATGTAGCCTGGGTCCCCTACTGGCCCGTCCTCACTGCCTTAACCGGAACAATTGGGTAGCATATTGATAGATGGACTTTTTTGTGCGTTAGCCTAGGGGTCCACAATCAAAATTAACCAAGGATTACGTATAGGCAAACTAAAGATTGTTCTCTCTTCTAGAGGAGCCGTTATTGATCAAAACCTAGAAATTGGCCTTCAATACAAACATAGTGAAATAGGTAAAAGAAAGCGGGGTTTTCACAATCAAGATTTGTTGGTGCAAGTGTAAATTAAAGGAAGTGCAGATAAAATAAATGCTTTTGGTATTTTTTAGTATATTAAAGAATATTTCGATAAAAAGGGAAATGATGAAGTAGTCTCTTGATGATGGGGATTCAGCTATCCTTACTCTTTTAAAAGATAGTTTGGGAGTTTAAATCTCTAAGTTCAA
>JBAGKO010000002.1:7742781-7753724 GCA_037177275.1 Acacia concinna | reverse complement strand
CCAACTTTAAGAAATGATAATGTATGAATGAAATTAGTTTAGCCATGATAAATTGATTCAAATCTCAAATATTCTTTCAAATCATGATAATGCATTGTGAAATTGTGATTTTAAGTACATGAAAACCCATTTATGAAGTTTGTTAAATCAATCGATGCCTATGCTATGAATGATGGAAGTCAATAGTTAAAATAAATATATCAGAAACTTTTACTTTTAGAGAACAAATATGATAACTTTAAATATTAAAGTTAGCATGTTTGAGAATTTTCCTAGAAGCAAAAGTCATATTGATAATGAATTAGCCAAAAAGGCTTAGCTTGGTAGACACATATGAATATAATGACTTTGCTATTTATCATGAGATAATATTGACTCATATATTTATGTCTTGAAGAATATGAACATTCAAATGAAGAATTCAAATGCTAGACACTTGTTACTCACAAGCAGGTGAAGACAAATTTTAATGCATTTGATTAACAAAACGAGTGTGATGATGAAGCACAAACTCATTAGTCCAAATGACTAGGTTCTAAAATATTATTCGAATAAATTATTCCACTATAATGGTTAATATATTATCATTCAATGCATTAATTAACATTTGTAGTGCTTGGAATTATTCATCCAATATGATTGAATATGTTAAGCATAAGGCCTTCACATATTCAATTATGTTCTAGGAAATAGACTGAAATTCATAAAGATGTTCAACTTGTTAGAAATGAGGTATAACTAGTTAGAGAATATGGTTAAGGAGTTCAAGCACAAGATAATACATTTTAGACCAATGATCAATATGTCAATCATGAGAAAACTCTAGTAGATGGATTTGAAGCATTTATGACTTTAATTTGAATATATTAGCTTCGAATTTTAAAAATAGTTTTGAATGCAATAAATTTTTTTAAAAGAAATGAGAATGTACTTTCATAAAACAAGATGAATAACCTTTTGAATTATGCATTTCAAAATAAAAACTCATAGAAAGATAATGCAAAATTTCACTTTTAGTCCATATAGCAATATGAAAAAACATTTTGAACACCATAAATGATTAATTTGCTAATGGTATGCAAAAATGGTTAATATTCCTTACGCAAGATAATTCAAATGAGCATACAATAAGATATATAATGAAAAGCTCATAACACTCTACAAAAAGTAAGTCTTAAAGTGAGAGTGAGAAGAGATGTTATGATAAGGGTTTTAACTTTAGCAACCTGACATCACTTGAGTGATCTTGCTAACCATCATTTGAGTGAGTACTAGAGTAATAGAACCCATAATATTTTGATAGAGTGTGAATATAATACCTTCCTCAAGTAATCTCATAATTACTTAAGAATTTATCATTTGAATTGCACTCCATCCTAGTGATTTGTTTTCTCTCATTTCTTCTTAGGCGCTCTAAGTGACATCTTAAGTACTGCCTCCTTTTGCAAGCTCAACATCAACATCAAGCATCACTTGTTCAGCTTCCCTAAGACTTGATTTAATTCTCTATGTAATGATCGTCTTGATATGAAGCTTTTTCTCCTTCTTATAATAAAAGTAATTCTTTTTCTTCCTTGGTACCAACTTTTCGCTTGGATCCACTAACGATTACTTTGTAGGAAACATAACATAATTCACATGCTCCAAGAATATAATCAGATCAAAGAATTGAGCATAATGACTTTATGCATAAGTATTTTCTTTTCAAATTTTCATGCATGCATAGAGAATTAAACTATTGAACATTGCAATCCCTTTGTAAATAAATTACCAAATAAATTTTTCAAAGAGATATGAAAACATATTTCAAAGATAATTTATAATGCTCGTTCCTATGGTAACAAGATATAAACCTCAATAAATATCAAGGATAACTAGTGTAGGAGGTTCTACCATTGTATACATTTACCTTAGGTACTTGAAGGATTGCCTTTGCTTACCCAATGCATTTTTCTATGATGTTCAACCATTGAATTCCTTACATTAGGTGCTAGCATCTTTCTCTCATAAAATATAAACTTCAAAAGTCTTCTACTTTGTGCATGAAAAATCCTCACTTTCTTCTTCTCCTCAAGATAGTTGAATGGTACTTTATGGTAGTCCATTCTTGAGGAGGAGTATACTCCTTTTCTCTATTGCTTCTCTTTGTGATGAGGCTTTGTAGTTCCAACAATAGGTGCTCTTAGAGTTCTCCTTTTAGGAACATGTGAAGCTATTGGATTCTTCTTCATCTTATATGAACTCTTATGTCCATTTCTTCTAGAATCAATATGTACAAATGAAGAACTATATTTTATGCAAGTATTGTGTTGGTCATGAGAGCGAAAACTCAAATGATTTTTCTTTGTATACTCTTTCTTCCCAAAACTCTTTTCAGTATGATTCAAAATATTTTTATTTTTTGAAATAGAATCAATGATAGGCTTGTTAGATATATGATTAGTTTTGATGATGTCAAATTTAGATGCCAAGTATTAAGAGCAAAAAGTTTGTATCGTGCATTATTCTTTACTTTGACTAACTACCATGTTTAATGTAAAACTTTTTGTAGATTAGTCAAGCAATATAATAGGATTATGGAAGATGCCTTAGAAGAACAAATGAGATTAAGTCTGTTGAAGAAGAGGAAGAAGAATCAAGTTGAAGTATAAAGTCTGATCAAGATAAGGTGTTGGAGAATGAAGATATCAAATATGTGGAGAATATTTATGAAAAGGAAAAAAAGAGATTGAAGAAATGCGAAATTGTAAAGATCTAATGGGAATACCAAGTTTTAAGCTCTTATATATGGTATTGGAGACATCTATGATCAAATGGTGGTTAGAACAGCTCAAATTAAAGTTAAAATGACCTTATGGGAAGGTAAACCTCACGGTAAGGGTGAAATCTCGAGGGAAGTAGAAAAGTAGAGCAAAACCTCAAGGTTAGAGGCAAACCTCGAGGTTACGGGGAATTTCTGGATGTTCTGTTTTCAGTTAGCAAAACAGAGGTTCAATATTTTGGTTATATCTCTTCAATCAGACATCCGATTGAGCTGATTCTTGTTTCATATGAAGCTAAACTTAAAATGAAACACATGGACATCAAGATCATTGTGAAAAAAGTTCAAATGAGAGAGATATGATTCTCCAAAATTGGCACTTAATTTGCTTCAAATAATCCAGACAAGGTTTGATGTTTATAACATATCTCTCTAACCACAACTCCAATTGAGATGATTCTTTTTGGGTATGAAACTAGACTCAAATATATTTTCCAATTAATCCAAAGATCATCTAAAACAAAGATGATATAAGGGCACTTTACAATTTAAGAAATGACATTGTGGCTTGTGTATGTTTCAGAACAATCTATATACTTCAATTTATATCTTCTAGAATACAATGAATTTAAAGCTGATTCTTTTTGTATTAGAAAGGGGACTCAAAGAGATTCTAGAGATATATAATTTGCTATATTTGAAGTTAGAATGGTAAGATGAATCAAGATATAAAACTGACATGTTTGCTATAATCCTCTTTGGGAAGCAAGGTTTCGGTGAAACCTCGTCGTTGATGCAAGGTTTGCTCAAAACCTTACTGGTTGGCCGAAAGGAGCCACAGCCTTGATGGTGATGTCCAGCCTCGAGGACATAGGCTTCCTGCCACAATAGCCAGGTTTGGCTCCAACCTTGCAGTAGGTGCAAAGTTGGACCAGAACTTTACTGTTAGTAGGTTGAGTCTCCACCTTCGAGGGTGAAAGGCAACCTCGAGGAAAATGGACTTGGTCACAACAGTGAGGTTTCTGAAGAACCTTGTTGTGATTGTAAGGCTGAACTAGAACCTTGCCCCTTGGCTAAGTGTGACTCCACCCTCAAGGGTGGTCTCTAGCCTCAAGGCTAGGCAACCTTGCAAGGTTAGTTCAAAACCTTGATGTATATTTCAAAACCTTGCAGTCTTGAGAAATTGGAACAAGCCTTGAGGGTAGTCTCTAGCATCAAGGCTAGGTAACCTTGCAAGGCAATTTCAAAACTTGGATGTCTATTTCAAAACCTTACAAGGCTATGGATCCTTGAGGGTACTCACTGACCTTGAGAATGGTAAGTATTTCTCACTTATGCTCTGAATTTCTCTTTATCTGAAAACCTGAATCCTCAAGGATTGATATTATCCTCAAGGGTGAAAGCACACCATGAACTATGATTTCCAAAGAATAACCTTGAAGTAAGATTTATTCCTCAAGGGTACTATCTAAATATGCTTACAACCTCAAGAGTAATTCTCATCCTCAAAGTAACCACAACTTATAAAATTCTCGAGGATACATTCTTCTAAAACTTTATATGTTAATTTCTGAGTAAATCCTCAAGCATATGGATTTCTAAATGATTACCTCGAGGATAACTTCAAACCTCAAGGAAATTTCAAATATCAAATTTCCAGAAAAACAGAGCATCGTAACGGTAATATTTGATTCATTTATATACCTATGATTATTGATACCCATTAACTCTAATCACTTCTACAAGTTATCATATGGGTTTAAGAATAGATTAAAAGCTTCAAAGACGGGATCAAACACAAGATTACAAAAAGCATAATTATGGTAAATCTCCAACGACTATATTTTAACAGATAGAAAAAATTCTCAACAAGCCAACGGAAACTTCATTATCTCCAACGGCCATCAAATATACACCAACTATAAAAGGAGAAATATTCAAATGAGCAAGGTGATGATGTAAGAGCTTGCACGCATAAAGCATAGAAATGCCTTGACTTTAACATCTCTATTTCGTATACTCTCTATTCCATAATGATTATGTAATATACCATAGAGGGAGTCTATATCTGAGCTTTAGTGATTATTATTCACTTCTATAAGAGAAGTTTGATTGTAAATCATTATCACCCAAGTTGTATCCTTACGGGTTGTAAGGGGAGTAATTATGAGAGAATTACAACGGCTTGACAAGTGCCTAGTATAAACTTGTTGTATGTAAAAGTTCACAAGTACCTGAGAAACTTTAGGAAGCGTAGCAGTTTCTCTTGTGCCCAATTCAAACAAGAAGATAGTAGATTGCAAATCTCAAGTGGAGCTTGAGGACTGAACGTAGGTCATTGTGGATTGAACCGAACCAGAATAAATCTTAGTTTGCATATTCTCTTCCCTTATCTTTTATATTTCCAGCGTATCTCATTTGATTGATTATCTTTAAATTTATGGATTAATATTTTCATACTTATTATTTTGGTTAATATCCGAAAAGATTTATAAAAAGTCTATAAGTTTTTATCAGACACTCAATTCACCCCTTCTTAGGTGACAACCGATTCTAACATTCTATTCCAAAAGTGTCCTAATATTCTCCTAAATTATTAGTCCCTTTTTAATTAATGTTGAGCTCGTTCCCACAACACCCACACAATTAATTAAACCCTGAAGCTATAGTTTTCATCACAACAAATATTTAGAACTATCCCTAGTCTAAATAATTTGTGTCTATTTCTCTAGATCTAGGTTTTCTCTTCACCTCCCAATCCATCGAGATTACCCATATATAAGATTCTATGGTGGCTAGTGAAACAAATCATGTGAAGAATGAGAGAAATAGATATAATCATCAAAAATCAAAATATATTCATAAAAATCTCATAAAAAGAGTCAAAACATAATAATAGAAAAGTCGCTTCCTCATTAGGTTACATCCCTTCCCCAACTAAGGAATTTAGAAACTCATGGATGAAATAACGAATAAGAACATTGTTCTAAAATCCCTTATCAGATTAACAAGAATAACAAGAAACTCAGGAATTAAAAGGAGTAGAATCAGCCTTTGTACTCTGGAATCCCTGTGCCTCTTGAAATTGTAGAAATTCTATTCTTGCCGCCTGCTTATATCTTTGTGAATCCATCTTGTAGCTGTGTCAATATACCTTGTGTGAATTCCCCTCCCTTTTATCGCTGGCGTCGTGTATCTATATATATTCTGTGAATAGATTTCTTTCTTGCGTGAATCCCTTTTAATTGCGCAGTAACTTTTTTTCTGTTCGCTCTGATTCTTTTTTTTTATTTAATAAATATTTTTTTCCTTTAAATGTGTAGCACCTTCTCACATTGTAATCAATTTCTTCAGCTCTGATTCTATAAATACAGTATCCAATATGGGACCCGCCACAATTATAGACATGTATCTTCTTTCTCTGATTCTTGGCTTTAGTCTTTTTGAATTCTTTTTCTTTTTCTCTTTCCTGCAAAAAAAATCAAATATATGAGTAGATTCTGCATAACAAGACTATTTTTATCTTAGGATCAGATTTAAGGGAAAATATATCTAAGCAAACCAATATAAAATATTTATAAATTTAATATATTTCATTCCAAAATTTATATGTATTTATTGTAAAATATGTACTTATCACTGCCTCGTTCCATACTTTCACCTGCATTATGGAAATGGTAAGCTTTATTGGGAAACCTCAATAGCAGAATCATAACTAGAAATCACATAATACAATGCATGTCATGCTATAAATAATGCTCATACTTTACCTCTAGTGCCCTCTCTCAGCACATACTGTGTACCGAGGGCCTGCACGTGACTTGACCCAATCTCAAATTCAAACAGCTAAGGCATAAACAAGGAGTCATATCTCTCATGCATAAAGGCTAACACAACCATAACACAGCATACAACAATACAACAAATAGCAGACAACGTAAAGCAATACAGGCTAAGAGTATGGATTCTTGCTACCGTATACTCCTTGCACGGTGTACGGGCTCTATTTTGCTATTTCTAACGATATCGAATTATTGCATGCCTCTCTGTTACACCTATAAAGACTGCAATAAATCATGTTACTGCATGCGCCTACCGATATACTACCGCCTTTCCTTTCCTATATCACCTTAAAGTCCTATTCCTTCCTATACCATACCCATCCTCTATCAGTACCCCCTTTGAACACCCTATGTAGCCCGAGTCCCCTACTGTTGGCATGTCCCCCTTGCCCTGGCAGAGGCATTTGGATAGCATCTCCCCTTAGATGTGCCTATTAGACCTCCCGATTGATGGCAGCACATCCCCATAAAAATTCATAGTTCTGTTGGGACCATTAGACAACACCTCCCCCTAAAAAATGCTATCTTAGCCGGGACCATTGGACAACACCTCCCTCTAGGAAAGACTATCGTAGTCTAGGACAGTCAACAGCATCTCACCCTAGGAAAGGCTATCCTAGTCCGGAACAATTTGGCAGCACTTTTCCTTAGGAAGCCTTGTTTTGGCCTAGATAGTTGAAAAGAACCTCCCCTTAGGTTTACTATCTAGGCCTGCCCAATTAGACAAAACCTCCCTCTAATTACTCTAATAATTGCTGGAAAATAAAAGAATTTAAAAGAGGGAGGGATCCACAACTTACTTGGACCGAAGGCCGTGTCGGAACTAACGAAATCTCTACCAGATGAGGCTTCTTTAAGAAAGGATGGGAAAGCACCTTAAGAGAGGAGAGGAGCATGTTTTGGGGATGAAAAAATGAAGGAAAGGTGATGGGTATTTATAGGGAAGGAAGAGGGGTCAAAGTGCAAATATTTATTGGGTAGTTGGTGTAATTTTTTTGAAAAGATTTAAACTTTTTTTACATGTATCCCTTCCAAACAATTCTTGATTTTCCTCTTGCAAAAATATGACTTCTTGACTAAGGCAAGGGCAACCACATTTTTGTGGGGCCTAATCAGTCTCAAATTATACTAATAATTCTGTCTGATCGGTTAGAAAAACTTGGAAATTCTAGAAAATTCTATAGTCATGAAAAATTCACAATAAATCCCTCAAAATATCAAGACACTACTGTTAAAACTTCGTAATTTTTGGGTGTCTAGAAATCCCAGAATAAATTTATCAAAAATTCCCTTTTTCTAGAAATTAGCCGATTTCAACAATTTTAGCTGATATTTATGAACTTTTTCTTAGCCTCTAACCAACTTTATGATTATTCAAAAATAACATACTAATTTTTCCAAGTCCCTTTTCAAAAAATTGAGGTCCTTAAATATCTACTATGGCAAAAACCCGGTCCGACCAAAATATTCACAGATCCTATATACTTTTCTCGGACCTCCAAAAATTATTTTGATCGCTCTACATTGTTCTAGACGCCATATACTATATGCGGGACCATTATGGTAGCTTTTGGGGACCTCATACATATCCGCATTTTGACCTGAAACTTTGTAGAACTTTTTCTCTTTGCACATAAGTCCTTCCTTAAGTTTCACCTCAATTGTTGTGAGATATTTCAATCCTCTACAGACTAAGGCTCTTGGTTCATCCAAAATACCTCATATAGGCCCCAAAAATATCATGGTACGACCCTTGGCCGACTCCAAAAATATTATTTCGGCTTCTAAATACCCTATTTTTGCCTAAGGAAAATTCTAGAATGTCACAATGTCGAAGTAAAGGATCATTAATAAGGATATTCCAATGCATTGTAGATTCTTATCCAAGACTTGTATCATTTGATGAAATCCCTTATGATACACTAGATCTAGCTCGATTATTGATAGATTGAATAGATTTGAACCAGCATACGTATATTGCCAACAAATTTATAGTTTGTCTTGAAACCGTTTGATCCCTTTATCAACAAAAAATGGGTAATAAAAAAATATATAGAAGGTTTTACAATGAATGACTTATTACCATGCCTTTTCGACATGTAACTTGCAATTTTTCTTCATCTTAGTTGTAAAATAAAATGCTCTACCTTAAAATTTGCTTGAGCATTTCCTTGTTGCATCTTCGATTGTGATTACTTGGGAAAATGGGTTCCTTTTCCCTTGGACATCTGGATCCATCCACAAGACTTATGCCAGCTAGAAGAAATCTTTCTTATTGTAATTTTTTACTTTTGGTACTTCTTTGAACTTTTTAATAATTTTATGTTGAGTTATGAATAAAATTGATAATGGATATCAAGAAGTGATTGCTTAGCAAAAGAAATCCTGAGAGATATTCCATTTCTAAGAAGTGTGGTAAGGTTTCAATTGCAATAGACTAGTTGTGAGAACATCTTAATTAGGAAGACAATGCATTTCCGTGATGCGTGTTTAAAATGCCCTAACTATTGTCTTTATTTTCCCACTGTAAACTTGGGCATGAATGGATGACACATGGAATAGTAACAAAGCACATATTATGATTTACAAATCTGACTTACATAATACCAAGAAGAATAACCTACGAATGGAGGAGTATTTAAGAAAGATAAAGAATTTGTTTGATTAGCTTGCTCTTGCTGGTATACCCATTACAACTTAAGAGCTGATTATGCATACCTTAAATGGACTAGATTCTGATTATAATGCCATTGTAGTAAAAATCATTGATCAGGAGATCTGTCATTGATTGAGGCATAGGCTTCTCTTCTCTCTTTTGAGAATCCTTAGGAAGAACTCAACAGTTTCTCATCACTTAGTAGTCAACCATTGGCCAACATTACTCAGCGTGATTTCTCTGACTCACGTGGTTCTAAATCTCATAACTATTATCGTGGACGAGGGTCGATAGGAGGTTTCCATGGTTGAGGAACAGAGGATGAAGAGGGAGTTACAATGGTGGAAACTATCACAATAATGAAGGTTAACTATAATGTTTCCTTTGCACAATAAGAGTGAAGTTATTTATGCATTTAATTTCTTTAGAACACAGGTGGAGAATCTTCAATTCGAAGATAAAAATGGTTCAGTATGACAATGGTGCAAAGTTTCAACCATTCATTTTGGTTGCTCAAGAAGCTGGTATTGTGATAAGATACACTTCTCCTTATATTTCCCAACACAAAATGGTATATCTGAATGTAAACATTGTCACATTGTTGAAGTTGGGTTAACCTTACTTGCTCAAGCTTGGATGCCACTGATTTACTGGGTGGACTGTCACACCCCTCTTTTAATTCGACATTAACCAGAGTAATAGAGCGCAGTAACTAAAATATCATTAATATGTAGTGATATATATAGTGCTTAGGTCTTTACAATATCCCATAGGATCTTACAACCTCATAAAAAGAAATAAAAACAAAACTGCATTGTTGTAGCTGTCTTACGGCAATGCTTGCATGGGCCTCGATTCTCCCATTGCTGATGTCTACATCTTTGCCAATTTTGTTTAATTAGAAAGGGTGATATTCAAAAGAATCTCAATAGTAACCCGTAATCAATCATAAATATATGAAAGTTATACACGCAATACACCACAAAATATAGTAAAACATCTATGCCACAACATCTCATATCAACACATTAGCCTTACTTGACTAGGTAAAATGCACTTCACATGCAAATTACTAGTATATCTCACCTTAAATGGGTCCCACAAGGGCTAGTGATACTTGTGCTTTTTCCACGGGTGGTACTTGTGCTTTTCCCACACCACAGGTAGGTATGCAATTGACAATTCATATCACAGAACACGCCAACATATAAACAATCACATAAAGTATGAAAGTTAGATCTACTGCCTGGACGTCTTTCCAGCCTGCTTATCCTTTCTTAGATTAGTCTCCCGGTCTACCGGGTAAAGAATGAATCCTAAAATACCAAATGCATAACAATGAGTTACCACTCATTCAATCTTCATTCCTAAACTCATATCATTACTTATTTTCATCCAACATGCACATTAATAAAATTGCCTTTAGAGGTATCGATCTATTTCCTTTTATAATCATTATACTTACACTATTCCAAAAATGATGATTCAGGCTACCCCTATACAATTTCGTGTGCTGAATCCATCTTTGGCATTAGATTTATCAAAATTAAACTCCTTCCCCCTAAACTCATTTTTTTTGCCATGTATTTTTTATTTCATTTATTTGTTTTTTTTTATTTGTATTATAATTAGAATTTGATATCTTTTGATTATAATTTAATTTGTTATAAAGTATTCCATTTTG
>JBAGKO010000002.1:7714701-7733274 GCA_037177275.1 Acacia concinna | reverse complement strand
TGAAGAAGCACACGTCAATGAGTCAATTTCATCCGATACTCATAGTGTAGCTAAGAAGAGAAAAGGTCCTGAGACTATAGACAAATATTTTGCTCCTAGAACAACTCCTGGAGTTTAACCAAGCATCAAGAGTGTGTTAACATCGAAGGAAGCACAACATACTGTGAAGATGTTTATCGCTGAATAAACCATCGTCA
This sequence comes from Acacia concinna, assembly GCA_037177275.1. NCBI lineage: Eukaryota > Viridiplantae > Streptophyta > Magnoliopsida > Fabales > Fabaceae > Acacia > Acacia concinna. The sequence goes on along the minus strand of JBAGKO010000002.1, from coordinate 7,733,077 downwards.
ACTGCATTCCATTTAGAGTAGTGTAGTGTCCTTTATTTCAAAGGGCTATTTATGAAATCTGTTATATTAGGCCTGGGTTTAAAGCCCCTAGTGCCTATGATTTCAAAACCAACTTGCTAAGAGAGTGGAAAGATGAATGCTAGCTACTCATTGACAGTCATCGAGCCCAATGGAAAGATAATGGCTGTACACTTATGGCGAATGGATGGACTGATGTGCAGCATCGAACTTTGATAAACTTCTTAGTGTACTCTACACACAGTATGGTGTTCGTTAAGTCTGTTGATGCATCAGACCTGGTTAAAGATGCTAGGGCTCTCTTCACATTGTTCTGTAACATTATTGAGTGGGTTGGCTCTAAGAACATTATGCATGTGGTGACTGACAATGCTGCCAATTATGTGGCATGTAGACGGCTGATCAAGGAGAAGTACAAAAATATTTACTGGCCTCATTGTGTTACACATTGTTTAAATCTTACACTTAAAGACATTTCAAGCATGCCTCATGTGGCAGACATTGCATTAAAGGCATGGTGTTATTGTCTTGGTTGAGGAAGAGGCCTAATTGGAAAGAAACTGTTTGTCCTAGCGCTAAGAGGTTTGTCACAACCTTCATCACACTTTACAGCATATACATACACAAGCAAGACTTGCAGGCCCTCGTTGTTGATACACATTTCGTGGACCATAAGTTATCTAAGACTGATGCTGAAAGAATGTTTAGTGAAATCATTCTAGATAGCCGATTTTGGAATGAGTGTTATCAAATTATGAAAATTGTTGCTCCTCTTGTGAAATTGCTGAGAATTATCGATTCAGATGTGAAGCCTTCTTTGCCATATGTTTATGACGGCATGAAAAGGGCAAAGAATAGAATTAAAGAGATGTTTAAGGGGAATCAAGACAAATATCAACCTTACACAAGCATTATCAAAGTCCAGTGGGATAAACATTTGAAGACCAATCTTCATGCATCTTCATATTTGTTGAACCCGACATTCGCTTATGGCCTTGCTTTTGTCAATAAGGGGAGATTAATGCAAGTGTTGATTGGTATGATGGAGGCAAACTCTGAAGAAACACTTGACTTCTTCAAGGTTATGAAGCAAGTGACCTTGTACATTAAAAGCAAGAAATCTTTCAGCAGAAAAACGTGCAAATTAGCTGCTCAGAAACTAAATCCTTATAAGTATTATGATTTTATTGACTTATTGGTTAGTACCTTATTCATTTTTCTTCCTTTATTGGACATTAATGTTATTTACATGTTCTTTTTAATATATAGATGAATGGTGGATGTACTATGGCTATTCAGTTCCTGAATTGCAACGCGTTGCAAAATGCATTCTTAGCAAAACATCTTCTTCCTCCGGTTGTAAGAGAAATTGGAGCCTATTTGAGCATATCCACACAAAAAGGAGAAACAGATTGAAGCACCAAATGTTGAATGATTTGGTTTCACAAACTATAACTTGCGATTGAAGCATAGGTGATTTTATATATCATGAAAAATGTTTTAATTTAACATATATATTTTTAACTAAAATTTTATTTATCATTTGAAGGAGTACATTGAAGAAGGTGGTGTCGGCAAGCTCTGACCCTATTGACTATGAATCTATTGATGAAATAGATTTTTGGGTTACTGATAAAGATCCCACTCCAGAGTTTAATGATGAAGATGTATAGGATCTTCAAGGTCTTGTCGCCAGTGAAGGAATTGCAAGTTCACCACCTCTTGATTAGGCGATTGAAGGTTCCTATGTGCTATTATTAATTATTAATTTCATATTTTGTCACTATTTTATGATCCAATCCGTCCACATTATTTTTCTCCAACTCAGTTACTTATATTAATTTTTCTCATTCATATGGTTAGGTGACAAAGATATAGATATTCTTGAGCCCCTTGCTTTGAATGAATATGATCATCTCACCACTTCTTTTACTTTCCCTAATCAAGCCTGTGATGATCCATCTCTAGCCGATTTGGATATTGGTTTAGATGATGATTAGCTAGAAGGATTATAGATGATTTGTGATTGTGATACTTATATTTTAAAACTTTGATATGTTGTACCTTTATATTTTAATAACTTTGTTTTAATTTGATGATACTTAACTAGCTTTGGTTATTTTGAACACACTATATGAGTTAATCTTGTTATTTTATCATTGTCAATTAAATTATAATATTTTAATATGGTCAGTTCAACTCCCAGTTTGATCCGGTTGAACCCTTTAAACCCTGAACTCATGCTATGACCAATTCTTTACCTGCTCTGATTTTTTGTACCTTAGTTTTGAGGAATGGGCATATGTCAAATGGAAGACAAAACTAGTATAAATGTGTGTGCTTATCCCCGAACTCTAAGTTCTATAATGATATTTTTCTGTCAAATTTTCGCTAGTAATTTCGTCAATAACACATTTTCTTTTTAATAACAAAATAAACCACACAGCACTCCTAGAATCTCCCATGTGGCGCGTCAAGATGCTGCCACATGTCCATCACTGACATGCCACCGCCTGCCAACGACCACATGTCCCCAACGTCCACGTCCACATGTGACTACCACCTCAACTTCCCAGAGCAATGTGACCCATTATCACCGTGCATATCAATACGTCATCCCCGTCACAATTTGGTAGCATTTTGTGACCAATGTAGGTTTCGACCCAATAACCTCACGCACAAGCAAAAGCCTTAACTAGTTGAGTTTAATTGAACCTACAACCTCTATTTTTGAAATTATATATATATATATATCTATTTGTTTGTGTGTATATATATATTCACAAAAACGAATATAATGATAATTTTATACAAACAAATATATGTAATTTAGGGTTAAGGAGAGAATATACCCATGAACATTTTTAAAAAATGAACCCACCACTATAATTTGTTTTTGGTGAAAAAGTGACCATAAAATATTTCTTTTTAATTTTCTTATTTCATGTAAATATTTATTAATAATTCTTATATTGTTTTTTAAATAATTGCAAAAAAATTATATTTTATATTTATTTATAATATTTTTATTTTTTTTATATATAATATAATATTGAAAAAGGAACATATTTTTTATGTTGTAATTTCAAAAAAAATTCAATTGTTTTGCATATATTCATTTTATTATTCTATTTGTATTATTTTTTATTTTTATAGAAATGTTGCTGTTAACATCAAATTATTCCTATTATATATTTTTTTATTTAAATAAATTATTATATTGATGAAATTTTTATAATATAATAATAAAAATTTTAAAGAATTAGTGACGCTATTGTTGATGAAAAAATTACATTGCTAATTTTGTCAAAAATTGTATTTACTGGCAGAATTAGCAGCAGAATTGTTTCCTTAGTAATATGTCAGAAATTTTGCCAATAAATTAGTGACAGAACCATGTAAGTAATCTTTCAAAAATTATTGACAGGAAAAATGTTGTCGTTAATTCTATCATTAAATAGACTTTTCAAAAAAATTTACCAACAGAATTTTGGTCAGAAATTACCAACAAAAAAAGAATTTTTTGTAGTGTTACTCTACATTAACTTTGAATTAAATTGATGTAAATTTTTATCAATAACCTAATTCACCCTTCCTCCTCTTGGATGGTTTTGCAACTAGCAGCACCATATTTGCTCAAATATTTCCAAACTTCAGTAGGGGATACCATTAGATCTAATATATGTTTACTATTTCCATTTGCCTAAGAGATACCTTAACCTCACAAACTTTTGGATCGTGAGATAAAAAAAGAAAATTTGTGCTTACCTTCTCCTGTTGTCACTTACAAGTTGAACCTCTGACTCCATCATTAAACCAGTTATTCTATAAAATTAGGCATCCCATCTATCATTAACACGTATATCAATAACCTAGATTTTACCTTTTTCATCATTTATACATCTTATTGCTTGATTTAAACCTCTATACTTTCTTTCCTTATTTTTTGTAATCTTGTAAAAATTTCATTTCCTAGCCTTTGTGCCTAACTCAGCCATCATAAAACTCCTCAAATGCTTTAGAACAAGCTTCACTCGCCACATCCTTCTTAGTTTCTTTGTAGCCAAGCTATACCTTTTCCACATTTTAAGCATTGTGATTAGTCTTGTACATTCTCATTTTACCTCAAAGTTTCCTTATCTTACTTTACCAAGACATTTTGATTCTCCCAAAATTATTTTAGCAACCTTTTGAACCTTTTTACCTATTTTACTTCCACATAATATTACATTTCTTTGTGACTCCCGAACTTTCTCTAAAAGAGTTATCGTGAATATCCTAATTATAATAGCCCAAATCATCCCTCTTATCAACACAATTTACTTAAAATTACTGAGTTAGATTCCAACATTGTCACACGAATTAGGAGGAGTTCTACCAACGGAACATATTACTTTTAACCATATTGTTTAATGAAAATTAACTTCCTTCAATCAATGTTGGTATAATCATTTTTATTTCAGGCATATCACATTTAATGCTGCAATATTATGAAAAATACCAATTACAGAGTAAGTATTAATTGATTAATTAAAACCCTGTATCTTACGAGCTAATTTAAATTCTTTGTACAATATTATTTCATAAAATGCGTTTGAGTTTTGTTCAGTACTTATTTCATTATTATTAAGGCATAGAAAATTACAAATGATTTTGCAAGACTCTTATATTTGTTATATTTGCTTAAATACTTTTTGATGATTTTAATCAAATCAACAAATACTTGTCAATTTGAAAAGTCTGCATTGAATAAAATTTGTCTTTTTTTACAGTAATTTAGTTCATTTCTTTTGATTTCAGAATATGCCAAGAAAGAATCCCAGACACTATCGTTAAAAACTAAGAAGAAATAATTAAATTAATTTGGAAATATTACAGAAAAGTTTCCCATTGCAATTTATTGCACAAGGGTAGCTAAATTTGTTTAAAGACACAAATACAATTTACCTTTAGCGAGTATAACTTCTTCAATTGTGTGTAACTTATTTTTACTATATGCGAATTAAAACGGAAAGCGTTTACACATAGTTGAAGAAAACTTCCACTTGCTAATAATGTACTAGAAAACTTTCAAAAAATACCTCTCTCTCTCTCTCTCTCTCTCCCCCCTTTCTCTCTCTACTCTCACGCACACTCACATTCTGTTTGACCTTTCGCCATCTTGCTGTGTGGTCACGGTGTGTGTCCTAATATATGGAGCAGTGTGTCTGTATCATGTGGGTGGAGTGTCAAGAAAAACCCATAGACAACTGGAATAAACCGAATGGGAATTGGTCTTGTAATAATAAAGAACTCGGAGACTATAATAAGAAATTTTTTCCAATTTTAAAAAATTAGAGACTCAATCAATTTCATTAATCAAGAGTCAAGAGTCTAGAGGAAACATAAAGCAGCAACTTAATGCATCAAATCAGCTACTAATACAACGAAAAAAAGAAGAAGAAGAATCTTTTGACCCGGAAACACGATTAGAAATAGGTGATGAAAAAGTATAGTTGTTCTCATTAACTTTATTTTAATATTTTTTTTTTTCAAAACTGAGGTTCAATATTAAAGCGGAGTAAAATGCTGAAACATGAGTAGAAAATAGGTCATGAAAAGAAATACTCCCAGTCTTAATAATAAGGTCAAGTCAAGAGTTTTAGAAGAATCCTAAAATAAACTAATTATATTACTTAATATATTGTGTTTTATAATATTATATATATTAATTTATAAAGTCAAACAATATAGTTTAAAGAAAAACAATAAATTTTAATGTGTTAAAATGATGTAATTAGCTTTCTTACAATTTTTTTAAAAAAATCAACTGAAACTTATAATTAAAATACGATGGAGTATAATTATTCTCATTGCTTAAACTAGTAAGATTGACAACCTTTATCAAGAGATGATATAAAGTAACAAATTAATGCATCAAAATCTGCTAATCACACAGCACAAAAATATTTTGCTCTGAAATCAACAAGTTTAGTACAAACCTGAAACATGATTATAAATAGGTAATGAAAGATTATAATTTCTCTCATCAACTTTATTTCAATATTTTTCTTTTGTAGTATCCATAATTATAGTTGGGTCCCATGATTGTACCAAGGATAGCATTGCTAGAAGGGAGAAGGGTATATTGGAAAACAATTTATTAAATACTTTGATAAAATCATAATACTTATACTCTTTCTAAGCTAAAGCACGTTAACTTTATTTCAATATTTTTATTTTGAAAAATGATATTCATAATTATAGTCGGGTCCCATGATTGTACGAAGGATAGCATGGATAGAAGGGAGAAGGGTATATTGGAAAACAATTTATTAAATACTTTGATTGCTCTCATTAACTTCATTTCAATATTTTTATTTTTAAAAATTATATTCATAATTATAGTTGGGTCCCATGATTGTACGAAGGATAGCATGGCTAGAAGGGAGAAGGGTATATTGGAAAACAATTTATTAAATAATTTGATAAAATCATAACACTTATACTCTTTCTAAGCTAAAGCACGTTACACAACTAATTAAGAAAAAAATGAATAATGGTTTTCTTTTAAATTTTTTGTACATACAACATACACAATATTATCAAATTCACAAGTTTATTTAAGTAAACTCATGATAAGAATGTAAACTTAAATTGTAAACTTATAAGAGTTAATTTTTATTGATAAATATGTGTTAAAAATATATAATAAAATAATATATATATATATATATGTATGTAACAATAATTTAATTTAAATATATTTTAAATATGAATAGCTGAAAATAAATTCATCAATATTTATAAGTTATCATATCCAATAAATTTTTTCATGACTTTATATATAAGTCATTGAACATGATCAAAATGTTCAAAGCAATGCGAATTCATAGTGAGTTGACATAGTTTTATAAGGTAAAAATATAAAAACAGTAAACTTAATGAGTAAACTTAAAAATTTAACTAAATTTATAGTTAACATGAGTTTAAGTTAAAACGACTTAATTTTGTAAGTTAAAAACGTGAAAACAGTAAAATCGGATAGAGAACTCGTGTGTTTGACACATAGATAGAAAACACTCACATGCCATATTGCAATAATGCTTTATATATATATATATATATTGTTAATAGTATTTTATTATTTTACTGTCATCACATTTTGATAGTAATTAATAATTTTGTCCAGCTAAAAAGTTGGCTACTCCATATACTCCCTCCATTCCTAAATATAAGACATCGTTCAGTGTTTACAATGAAATCTTACATTTAGGATGAAGGGAGTATATGATAATTTTTGTAGCGTCTATTAAAATAGGAAGCCATTATTGATGCTCTTTAATATTGGTGAGCAGTGAAATCATTATCCAAAACTAATTTAAAAAGATTAAATTTAATGTTTTTACTTTTATTTATTTCAAAAATATTTTAATGTGTATAAAAACTAAAATAAAGATAATCTATTAATCAATATCATTTTTTAAAACAAGTTATATTCTTACAAAATTATCTGTAAAAATTCTTAAACTTCAACCACTAATGAGTACCATTACCCATACAATGAGCTCCAAAACTAGTTCCCTGTTGATGTACTTAAGAAGTCATGCGTACGACATTAGAGAAACATAATGTAGTAGGATTTTTTTAATAAAGGTACTATGATGATTCAAAAGAACGTCTGTTCATACTTTAGAGTCAAAAGAAGGATGCGTACATGACCGAACTATTCGATATTCAATTCATCACATTATATATCAAAATGACATTTATGTGCCAAAACACATGGGCGGCCGCTATGAGTTAAATCAACGTATTTATCATCATCTTTTTTTTTGCTTTGTCTTTTTTTCTCTTTCTCGTTAATTGTTTTCTTCAATTTATTCCATCATTTTAGTATAAAAATCATTATAAGAGATTTGATTATAACACAAAGTAAACAAAATATTTCTATTTATTCAAAATATTTCATAGATCTTCAACGTAACTATAAATAAAACCTATGGATATATTAAAGGAAAAAAATACGAAATGATATATATAATGCATAAGGGAAGAAAATTAAGCCAATGAAAAGAATTGGTCAAGTGTCAAACTCAGGATATTTATTTATATTTACATTACTATAAAAATGTAAAAAATGACCTACGCTTTTTTAAAGAAGCAAATGTGACACTTTTTAAAAAGAACACAATAAAATATTACTTACATATCTTGTCACTCCTTCAAAAAAGCATCATAAGAAATTATAACAAATGAATTTTATTTTTTTTAAAAAAAATATCTCTCAAAAAATATATAGGGGCGCTTATGCTTATTTTAACAAGCGCCCCCATAGGGGGAGCCTGACGAGCTGAAGGAAAAAATCCCTCAACTCACCATCCCTTATTCAAGCAAACACCCTAATAATGGGGCGCATGTGACCCTAGTTGGGGGGTCACCCCCAGCTGTTCTCCCCCTAACTGGTGTTCACACATGATCTCCCAGCTGCCCCCATTAAGCTTAGTTTTAGATGACATTTGTTTAAGCAAGTGCCATCCAAGACTTCCTCATTTAATTTTTAATATCCCGCCTTATCTTTTCCCTCTCACTTTCTTTTTCATATATCTTCTTTTAGCTTCATCTCTTTTTCATATCCTGGTTTCTTATTATCTGGACCGCATCTTTCCCCTACTAGTACCCCTCTGTAGAATACTCTATATAGCCCATTAAGCCTAGACCCCTCCTGTTGGCATGTCTCCACTGTCTAGGTCGGGGTAGTTGGGCAGTATTTCCCTCTTAGAAATCTTACCTTACTTTGGGACAATTGGACAACACCTCCCCTTAGAAAATCTATCTTAGTCAGGGATAGTCAAACAACACCTACCCTAAGGAAATGTTATCTTGATCCTAAAAAATTGGGCAACACTTCCCCTTAAGAAGGCTTATTTGGGATAGGATAGTTGGACACAATCTCCCTTTAGGTTCATTATCTAAGCTAGCTCAATTGGACAAAACCTCCTCTTAGAACTACTCTAAATAATGCCAGACAATAAAGGAATTCAAAAAAGAGAGAAGATTGGAACTTACTTATACTGAGATCGGGCCAGGATCTCTTGAACTACCTTCAGATTGCTTGACTTTTTGAGAGGGCAGGGGCCCCTTAGGAAGAGCCAGGGTCGATTTGGAGGAAGAAGAGGGGGTATTTATAATTTTTCTCTAGGTTCAAAATATAAATATTTTTGGGTCTTTAAGTGTAATTTTTCCAAAATCCAAAATGTGGTCCTCTCTTAGATTGACGTGTATATTCTAGAAGCCTTATGCTTGGGCTCCAAGCACCTAACATGGCACCAGATTTGTGGGTACCATGTGCGCCCTACTGACTCTATTCCGATAAAATTACTTGAATCGGCCTGAATTAAGAAAATTGTAGAAAATTTTGTACTTGTCTAAAAATTCCTAAAATTTGGTCAAAATTCTATAAAATTTCCAGAAGCCTACTGTAAAACTTTCAGAAATTTTGAAATTCTAGAAGTCCCAAAATATTTTTTCTTCAAAAAACTCTTTTTACCAGCGATTAGCCAATTTCAACAATTTTTCCTGATACCTCTCGACTCTTTCCTAAACTCTAACCAACTCCATAAATTTTTTAAAATAATGTACTAATTTTCCCTAATACCAGTCCAAAACATTGAGGTCCTTAACTATATGATAATATCAGTTTTTAGTTTAAAACCCGATCCGGCCAAAATTATTAAAATATTAAAAAATTCACTAAAAAAATCTCTGAACCTTCAAAAATTATTCCGATAATCTTGTAGTGTTCTGGGCACCCTGTAGTATTTATTTGGATTTTATGGAAATTTTTGGGGCTATCAGATCTGATTGTATTTTGTCTTGAAATTTTATGAAATTTTTTCTCTTCACACATATGTCCTTCCCTGGATTTCACTTCAATTATTGTGAGATCTCTCAGTTCTCTATAAGTTAGGGCCTGCTCTGATTCATCCTGAATATCTCATCTACACTTTAAAAAAAAATATCAGGATGTTACAAAAAAACTTGCCAATTTTAAAATTTTGGGAATTTTTCCTCCTAGCATTTTTTTATTCCCTGACTTTCTCCATAGGGTAAGCTCTCACATGCTCCCAACAATGTACATGCTTAATTAAAATAAAATTCCATTTTTTTAGGGTGTGTTTAGATTAGCTGTGGGAATGATAGATTTTGTATAAAAGTAATTAAAAATCATGATTGAGAAGAATAGAAGTTTGTTAAGGGATAAAAATTATATTAATCCAAACAATTTTCTTCTCGATTGGGAAAAAACTACTGTGCACCCAATCCTCTCTTTATTGTGGTGACATATTAATTGTAACTTGGAAAGGATCCACATGGTGACTCTGCTCTGCCGGGGTAATTAACTACTCCGGTGGATTCAAAGGCAAGTTAATTTCCTTCATAGAGAAACACAACTTTCAATATATACATTTAAAACAAATTAATTGCTTTAGAAGAATGCAGGTGTGGCAAATTCAACTTATAAGTCATCACAATTGTGGCACGTATCATCAAGGAACAAGAAATTTTATAATACAGATAATGTACTGTGCGATAGATTATGTACGAATGTATGGTTGTGGTACTTTTTGATAGTCGGATTGGCCTTTCAATAATATCTTTGCAATTGGTGGCACATAAAGATATGTGTTGTGTGTGTTCAACAAGTCTATCTTTGTCTTAAAATATTGCTCGCTTGTGGTCACCAAAAAGATATATTGTTAGCTTGTTTGGCATTCAAAGTATCATTTTCATGACCTAATAATCTTTATTCATTTATTCATTGATAAATGGATAATATTTATATGACGGAACACGCTCATATTGGGGTTTCCACTTAGTACAATGCTAGTTGAAAAAGCAAAAACCAAAAATCAAAACAAAAACAAAGCAAAAGAACTACCAAACGGTTTTAGGTGAGCCGTAATGGAATGAGAAGTAAATTTCCTTGATAAATATTTGAGAGGATTATAAATGCTATTTAATAGCATTTCTTTCAATTACTGTGTCATGTATGCATGAAATATATTTCACGACAAAAAACAAAATTAAAAATAAGTTAACCATTTGCAATTGACGTTTGAGAACTTCTTATATTAGCTGCTGCCAGCACTAATTCTGGTTTTAGGTCATCATCATTGCGTTACATTTTAATGTATTACTCTTCTGGTAATATGACATATGGATTAATATAATACGTAAGTGCTTCATGACTTGAACCACGTTAACAATACGAATCGGCTAAGTGCGTCCACAAGTTGACATCTTTTTTTTTTTTTTTTAATTCTTTCATCCCACAACTTCAATTTGATCAACGCATGACAAAAAAATAATAATAATAAGTGGGTGCGCAAATCTTCGCAATATATTGTATTAGTGCCTGTAAGCTCATGAAAGACTCTAGAGTTTTATAATACTGCCTCGAATCCTAGATAACTAATTTATAAATATTAAAATAATTAATTAAGTCAATTCTATATAAGAAATGTGTATTAATTTCTCTAAAATACCATTTGTGATCATTTTTGTTTTGTTTTACTCCTTCACGGGAACTGCATTACTATATGTACAACTAATTATAGAGATACTTTTGGAGAAAAAAATTATAAATTTGAAAGGCGAAATGGGTTGGGGACTTATATTCAATACCAAAATTAACCCGTCTTGTATAGCTTCTATATTTAAAACTAGAATACTATTATCATACCAAACTACCATAATCTGCTTTGATTATGCGTTCTTTCATGTAGTAAAATATATATTACCTAACTTCACTCCAAAATTGGCAAGATTGATGCCTGATGTACGGATGCGATACTTTCATTTTCAAGCAAACAATGAAAAAATCATAAAGCCATCCGCGTCCCAAAGAAAACACTACAGACTAAAGCCAACCCCCACTAACAGAATTTGAAATAATTAATTTCTTGAATCCTGGAGCTGGCATGATTGAGAAGAGAAGACCATCTCTATAAATACACCTATAATTGATAGCAATCTCAGCACTAAACAATATCATCCCAGGCCTAGGTACTGGTACGTCAATAGAGTCCAAATCTTAGTCATTATCTACATTTTTCACCCCACTTTTCTATTAGAGACATTTTGGCTTTACGTTTTCGAAATTTCTGTCTAAACTCATGAGTTGAACAACCTTGTATATATTGTGCAGAAGTAATGAACGATCAAAATGGGTAATGAAGTTGAATGGAGAATAAAGGCTACTAGAGAAGGATCTTCGGTGATTTTGGTTCCGGAAAGACTTCATTTTGGAAGGATCCAACATTGGATCTTAGGGTTGGATTTGAAATTGTTGAAGTTTCCAAAGAAAGCATGGGAATTAGGAGTGAATGATCCCAGAAAGTTTATGCATGCCATCAAGGTAGGCATAGCTCTTACGTTAGTCTCACTTTTCTATTACGTCAAGCCTTTGTATGAAGGTGTTGGAGGAAATGCTATGTGGGCAGTCATGACTGTGGTTGTTGTGTTTCAGTATACAGCAGGTACGGCACCTCCTCCCTTGAATATTTCACTCAAAATTACAACTATGACATACTGAGCATATATAAATATATATAGTAAAGATATTAATTGGGTAATTAATTAATGCAGGTGAGACAATCTGTAGAACTATAAATCGGATCTGTGCGACTTCCATTGCTGGGCTTCTAGCAATCGGTGTTCAATGGGTAGCCAGTAGAACAGGAGATATGGAGCCAATCATTGTAGGCGCATCACTCTTCCTGTTAGGTATTAAAAGATATTTCAGCCAAATTAAACCGTCTAAATGGATTTTCTGTGAATGTACTCTCTAATGCCCCAGTACTCTCTAATGCCTCAACCTCTCAAATATATATATTTTTTTAAAAAAAAGCTTTTTCTGTAGATATTAAAGTCTACATAAAATAAGTGATATTTGAATATTTTATGGGAATGAAATTGTTGAATTTTAACTTTTTATAATTTTTCTAGGAAAATTAAACTAAAAGTATGCAATTTTGATTCTTCTTCTTCTTCTTTTTTTTGGAAAATCGTAAAATATTAAAAACAGTGTTATTTGATGCATGTAAGCCAATATGAAAACATGTCACTCGTCATATGTAAAATCTAATGATTAATTAAAAAAAAGAGAAAACATTTAGGATGTTGGTAAATTAACCATGTAAAGGGCGTTAGAGCGTGGCGTATAGAGCATAGACGCCACTTGCTTGGTTTTTGCTTGGCTCTTATTTAAGTAAATGATATCAATTATCAAAATAATGATTGAAATTTATAATAAGCCACTCTACTCACAAAATATAACTGTGATGAAATTTATTTTTATCATTAAATATTAATTTTAGTGTTTTATCATTATTTATGCAATCAATCACTGATTGAAACTAAATCAACCAATAATATCTTGTGACTTAATTACTGTTATTTATGTGGTCATCAGCTTCTGTGACAACGTTTTCAAGGTTCATCCCCACAATTAAGGCTCGATTTGATTATGGTGCCCTGATATTTATCCTCACTTATAGCTTGGTTTCAATCTCGGGTTATCGGGCCGATGAATTATTGGAAATGGGACTTCAGAGGATCTTCACCATTCTAATTGGCACATCTCTTTGCGTAATCACATGCATAACTATTTGCCCCGTTTGGGCGGGTCAGGAGCTCCACTTTTCAATCACTGCAAATATGGACATACTCGCAAATTCTTTAGATGGTTAGTTTCTCTCTTCAGATAAATTAATTCTTACATCACTTGCTTGGGACGTAGCTAATTGTGTGTGTGTGTGTGTGTGTGTGTTTGTGATAATTCAGGTTGTGTGGCTCAGCACTTTATTGATCAAACCTTATCTGTTAGTGATGAAGAATCTGATGAAAAGTTGCTTGCCTACAAGTGCGTGCTGAGTTCTAAAGGAGTACAAGATTCTATGGTACATATACAGATTTGATAATGGATTAATTTAAATTATTGAATCGATTAAGCTTAACTCGATACTTTGAAGTATTTTTTTTTCTTGCATCTAGTATGTTAAAAGAATTTTGTGGTACATCTAGCACTTTGAAGCATTATTTTCATGTGCCTCTATTTTCCTAATTGAAGTATTTTATTATTAAATTTCGCCCTTAAAATAATCTGTAATTTATTGTTTTTATCACTCTGTTTCATATTTTCAATACTAATCTTTCATATTTTGATTCCTCATCTTTAACCTTTACTAAGCAAATTTTCAATTTTTCCATTTTAAATATTTTCTAAATTTATCCTCCACGTTGTTAACCCTAATATTTAATTATTTTCAGTACTAAATAATATGGAAGGTAGGTACCTTTACTAAACAGACTTTGATAGTGAAGTTAAAATTGCCCCTAAAAAATTCTTTAATGATGAAATTGAACAACAAAATATTTTAAGATAGTGATGCACTTGAAAAACAATTTCAGAGTGCTGGATGAATTATAATATAGTTTAAGATACTAACAAATATGAAAAAAGTACTCTAAGCTACTGAATGAACTTAACCCTATCTAAATTTTGATTTTACAATTTTGACCATTTTCGTATTGGACAGGCTAATTTTGCAAGATGGGAACCAGCACACGGCCGGTTCAGATTTCGTCACCCATGGAAGCAATATCTTAAAGTAGGCGCATCAATGCGCAGTTGTGCATCTTGCATAGATGCTCTTCTTGGCTGCGTCAATTTAGAAAGCAAGGTTATCTTTTCCGTTTTTTTTTTTTGCCAGTTGAAATTGAATATTACTGTCTATATGATTTTTTATGCATCATTCTGGACTAGAAATGTTATCACAGGTTAACTTTTGAACAGAATAAATATATGACTAAAAAGATATATTATTCTTATATTTTAAAAAATAAGGAGCCATACAAAGTATCGCAAGCCAGTCACAAGTAGTGTTATCAATCATAACTCCATGAAATATATTTTTTAATAAATGTTTTATATTATTCCTTCACTATATATATAGGGTTTTATTTAACTTTGTTTATTACTCCCTCCTTCGGTGCTGTTTGTAATAACAGTTTTAGAAGTTTATCTTAATCCTTTTTACAAAATTAAACCTTTATCAAATTGTCTACTTTACTTAATTACCTTACACAAAGTTTCCCTTAATTAAATAGATGGAATATAGATTTTTGAGAGACATGAGTCATTACTAATTTTAAGGATAATTTGGAAAGGAAAAAGTAATATGAATGGTTGGCATATATGTCTTATAGAATAATACATCAGTCCTTAATATAATAGCTGCTTAACTAATATAGGCAGATTAAGGAAATTAGTTTAATTAGTTATTTATAATAAATATGGATTGGTTTCCTGAAATACCCTTTTTTAATCTTGATAATATTTAGATGAAAAACACTTAAATAATATGTATAATTAATAGGATAATCTGGAGAAAAAATTTGGAAGTGCAAAGTAGATTAATGTTTTATATTTAGAACCATTCCAACCCTAAATAGCTTTTATGTTAAGAAACGAAGATAGTAGTTAATCTATGAACATCTTTTCACATATAAATGGTTTTTTTTTTTTAAAAAAAATCATTTTCTCTATACAAATTAGAATATAATTAATATTTTGACTTTGGAACAGGACCCTAGTGATATGAAGGAGCAAATCAGTGATATGTCCTTGAGACTGAGCTCCAACTGTGCCAGCGTGATAAGGGAGCTAGCAAAGACAAATCGGAAAATGACAAAATCATCTTGTGTTGATATCTTGGTTGAGGAGATGAATAATACAGCATTAGAGCTTCAGGAAGTATTAAAGTCTAATAATTCAATAAACAACGCTATCAACACTATAAAAGCACATGGCTCTCCCCAACTTGTTCTAATGGAAACGTTTCAACTTCTAACTCTAGCATCTTTGATTTTAGAAATCGCAGCACGTGTGGAAGACATTGTCAAAGATGTACAACAACTAGCAGAGTTGGCTCGTTTCTTGCCTACAACATGTGTCAAACCCCTCAATCAATGCCAAGATATTGAGGATCCATGCTCCCAAAGTTGAAAAAGCAACCATATATATATATATATATTCTTTGGAGTCTTCAATGTTGTCTCATATTACGAACACATGCATGTGTGTTTGCTTAACAGCTTTATACTACACATACATCAGAAAGAGATGGGATAAGAAATAGAAAAGACTGTGTGTTTGTAATGAAATACAAACTTCAAGTAGAGTAGAGACTGATCATATTATATAAGCCCACTGTTCACAATGACTCCCCACGCACTTCTATATTTTATATCAATATCAATGATACTCATGTAAGCTACTTAGTGTTGGCATAATCAGCTACTTCATAATAGGACAATTTATCATCTGTAATATTTTGAACCAAGGTAGGTTAATCCACATTGTTTAAAACCAAAGGAGTGAAGAAACAAAAGGCAATGGAATAATTGGAATTAAAAGGTTTATAAAAATCTATATCCCCAACCGACGAAGAAACTCAAATTTTCCTTGAATAGCAAGGCATGCTAAAGCTTGATATGTTCAACAATCAATAAACTTTTAATTTTTATTGAGATTAAATTAGGAAAATATGTGTTAAGTTGTAATTAATAGAAATCCCAATATGCATAATAATTAAGAGCCATTATGACTAGGGCTCTCTCCTCTTGTCTAAATACATCATTCTTTTATATGAAAACACACAATTCATATTCTCTTTTCTTCTATCTTACATGGTACCATAGTCTAGGTTAGAAATAGGGAGAACTTTTTTTTTTTTGGGTTGTTTTGTTTCTTTTCTGGTGGCGTTTTCTGATGAACCCAAAGGCATTTTGATCAACTTTGAGTTCTCTACACATCTTAGGTGTTTTCATGACCTATTTATGTTGTTTTCAGTTTGGATTTTGTTGTATTTGTGTCTTTTTTCCATCGATCTTGTTGTTTTTGGTGAATATAAGTTTGTGGAGCTTTATGATAGTTTGAATTATTTAATCACTAAGTTTGTAAGTTGTTGGAAGCCTTGTTTTCTTTTGTTTGGTGGGATTACAGTTATTTTGTAATTCTTAAGTTTCTATCAACCGTGTGTTGTTTGATGTTGCGATTTGCTTGTAATATCCTCTATGGTTGAATGCAAGTATGTTTTGACTTCTCATAACAAAGATTCATGTCTTGCTACTTCTTCCTGAAAGGGGATAATTGATTATAGTGCTACCTAACCACATAACATGTAACCATCATTTATTTTCTTCATATACACCATATGACAACCCATCTTCAATATTTGTAGCCAATGGTTCTCCTACTCGCATTCTTAATCTTACTTTTAATCTTCTATCTTCCAACAATCTTACTCGCAATTTGAACTGTTTTATCCCATTTTCCCTTACCATTGTTTGATTTAGGATCTTTCAATGAAGTAGATTATTGGTAGAGGATATGAATATGGAAACCATTATTTTCTTGATGATTAGGTGTTGCCTTTAGTTCCTTGATCTAGTAGTTCATATCTTTTCAAAATTCACTATCGTCTAGGTCATGTGTCTCTTTCATCTTTGAAGAGGATGTATCCTCATTTTTCTTCTGTGTCAACTTAGATGTGAGTCATGTCAGTTTGTTAAACATCAAGATGTCTTTTTGTCACCATGAGTCAATAAATGGCACTACAAAAAAACATTGTCTTTTGTAGCGATTTATTTGTAGCGGTTAAGTAAAACATAACTGCTACAAAATGCAACATTTGTATTGGTTTCAACACAAACCGTTACAAATTTGTTGCATGGTAAATATCTGTAGCAGTTTTAGTCAAAAACCGCTACAAAAACGCGCGCCAACTTGGCGGCATGTGGTACGAAGCTGGCGCGACATTTGTGGCAGTGAAATTTGTAGCGGTTTTTGCGAAAAACCGCTACAAAAGTCCAAACGTCATGATATTTGTAGCGGTTTTGGGAAAAAACTATTACAAAAGTCCAACCTTCATGATATTTGTAGCAATTTATACATAAACCGCTACAAAGATCACGTGAAATACGAGGTGTCTTTCATTTTGTAGCGTTTTATGTAGCAGTTTTTTACAAATTCAGCGAATTTCGCTACTATAAATACCCCCGAGCGTTTCATTTCAACATTTCGCCAATTTATATCTCTTAGAGCAAATTTGAAGAATTTCTACAGTTTTGAGACGCTGCCCAAATTTAGTTACATCTACTTCACTCGGGTTAGTTTTAATATTTCACTTCTTTACTTTATTTTCATTTTAAATGCATTTATCAGTACATTTATCTATTATTTATATTTATTTTATCTTTGTGAGTTGTAATTTTTGTATTTTATTATAATAATATGTTTATTCCATTTGTT
>JBAGKO010000002.1:7660267-7691886 GCA_037177275.1 Acacia concinna | reverse complement strand
CTCGAGAAGAACGATAGGTTGCCTCTATACTACATTTAGGTGCAATCAATATGACGAGTGAAACAGGCGACAGTTTCAGCCTTCAATCACCTCTCATCATCAATGTAACATGGACAACATAACATCTATATATGAACATTTCCATACCATTACTGCTCTATGTCATTGATATGACATGATATTTATATGGTTTTGAGGGGTGTTTTCTAGCCAAATTGCATACATTTACCCACATTATGCATTGTAATTATAGTTTTATGGATTGTATGTTCATACTTTGCATTTTGCTTAATTAAGGGTAAACATAGATTATTTTATCTCTTTAATTATAATTCTTCACTTGCCTTGGCAAAGCCTCTTTGTGATGATATTTTCAGGCAAGCAGAGGAGAACATGAAGCTCGGATGGAGCACGAATTAAGGAACCAAAGCTTGAAGGCCCAAACACATGGAATATGATGTTCTGCTACTAAGGTCATGACTTAGACGTGTAAGGTCGTGACCTGGGAAGTTTTATAAAGCTATGCATTTTGGAGCAAAGTCAAGTCTAGAGGGATTTTCTCGAAGTGAGGTCATAACTTGGACACTCTGAGGTCACGATGTGTGATCATAAGCTATGAAGATCCAATTTCATGTAGAGATTGAATTCTTTGAAGATATATTTTCAAATAAAGATCAAAATCATCAAAGATACGATTGAGATAAAATGTTATCTTGATTAGCCTTTATAAAGGGGATTTTTCACTAATGAGAGGGACGACTCTAGAGTCTACACTCTGAGATTTCAGAGTATAGCCATAGAAACCCTAAACCATTAATTCATCCCCAATTTTCTCATGGAGTTGAAGATCAAGCACGATTGTAGGAGATCTGAAGCCATGAGAGGCTAAGCCCTTTAGCCTCTCGGTGATGGGAAGCGAAGCTGGAGCTCCAAGTTATAATCAGGGGAGTATTTAGTCAATTTAGGAATTTTTCTCTTCATCTCTTTGTAATTCTCCTAGATCTAGGATGTTTTGCTGAGTTTTGATATTCTAGGGTTATGATTGTAATTCTAAGACAAACTAATTTTGCATTAGCTCGATGTATGAATTTTGGTTTATTTTATATTAAAGTTTAAGACTTTTATGTGTGTTAGTCGATTTTCATGATTGTGATTAATTTTCCTTACATGAATTATCTTGGATTGTTGATTGACAATTCGAGATCATTCATTCATCCTTCTAAGTGTACTCTAAGGAACCTAAACAATGTTTTAATTGAAGTTAATTAATCTAGGATTCTAGGAGGGTTTTCATTAATTAAACTGTTGGACCCAAGCGATCGCTTGGGGTTCTTCATAAGAATTTAGAGATTGAATACTCCACTTATCTTTTGAGAGAGCGAGGATAGCAGAGCGACCATTATTGAGATACTATCCCATCATATTACCTTTCTAACTAAAAACCAAACCCATCCTTCTAAACCTAGAAAATACCAAAAATATGTCTTTTTAGTTTCTTTATTTATTTGCACCAAAAACCCCAACTAAACTCACTTAAAATCAGTTACTTAGGAATTTCAATTAGAGCTCCTCGAGAAGAATAATTGGTTGCCCTATACTACATTATTGGTGCAATCATCTGACGGACCAAATCAGGCGACAAAAACGGTCCCAACCAAACACCAAAGGCTAAATGATTTTGTCTTTGTTAAACTTTACTTAAATTTGTATTCAACTATTAATAATGCTAATAATATTTTATTTTCATGTGTTTATTTAGAGTCGTTAATAAGAGAAAAGCTTTTGATTCTATTGATTATGAAAGTATTGATAAGATTGAATATTGGATAATGGAGGAAGTTGATTCTCCTCTACTTTGTGTTGAAGAGATAGAACAAGACATAATTTATTATGATACCACGTTGCCAATACCACAAACTACTATCAACGAAGAAGGTTGAATATTTTAAATTTTACAAATGTTACTTTTTTTTATTCATATTATGTGATGCTAATTTAAATAATTTTGTTTGTTGCATATTATTTTATAAAGATGCTTTAGAAGAACAAATGGATCATCCTCCAGCTAAGAAAGGAACTGGAATCTCTAGGAGTGGCATTGGAGGTCTTGATTTTGGATCATTTGCTCAACAAGATTATGATATTTTCAGTCCAAATGCCTTTCAAGAAACTCATACTTGGATCAATCAAGACCCACAAACTATGACAAGTCATGAATTTATTATTGTTAGTGTATTTTGTTAGATCGACATTCTATAAATGCTATTTTGTTGACTTAATTTCGGTATTTTGTAATGTTATTAAACCTGTAATCAACCTACCGGTTTGGCTCGGAAACAAGAGAATCAGGCTCCTAATTGGTTCGAGTGAGGCCCCAATTCAGGGTCATCCTAACTTGGCTTAACTTGAAATTGACTCGGGCGAGTCATACGAGTCGAACTGGTCACTTTTTAAAAAAACACCATATCCAAATCCTGATCAAAGGCTAGAGAAGATTAGAACTAGCAAATTCAAATCGGAGTTGGCTTTTTAACAAACATCAGATCCATATCAGAGGCCATAGAAGAAAAGAAATATTAAATCAGATCTAGATCAGAAGTTGAAAACCTAGAAAACAAATGAGGTTGAAGAAGAAAAAAATCAGATATAGCCCCCCAATTGCTTTATGAAATTGCCATATGCCTCTCTTACTACGTATGTGAAGAAGAAGATATGTGGTTTCTCTTGTCAAGTATGTGGAGATGAACATAGTGCGAGTATAGAATGAATTAGGAGGAAGTGGAAGCAGGAAAGTAGAAGAGTAGCTGGAAAATTGCAGGGAAAAGAAAATGACAAACAGTTGCAGGCAAGGGGCGGCTACTTGCTTGAGTCTTGAATCCATGAGAAACTATAACCTATTCCTATTCCTAATATAATGACAAAACTACCTTGCTCCCCATTCCTAATTAAACAAAGTCATACGGAGTATTAAACAATGTTATAATCATTTAAAAAGTAAAAAACAATTAATTTATTTATGCCCAATTCTTTTCCTTTTCCATCACTAATATTTAATTAAATTTTAAAAAATATAATGACAAAACTAACATTGTTCTCAATTCCTAATTACACAAAGTTATTTAAAAAGTGTTGTAAAAGAAGTCACTTAAAAAGTAAAAACCATTAATTTATTTATGGCCAATTCTTTTCCGTTTTCATCTCTAATAATTTAATTAAACTTTAAAAATATGTTTGAATACAAAATAATATTTGACAAGTTTATGATGATTTTACTAGTGATTTAATGTATTGAATGATATATAATATTTGGAATTTTGGATGGGGTGATAAGAAATCACATTATTTTCTCAATTTTTTATTCCTCACCAATCTGGCACCGAGTTGACTCTGGTATGACCCACTCACCCTTAACCCAGTACCCCAACCGGTTCAATGATCGGTCCAAGTTTCAGAACCTTGGTATTTTGCAAGTTTGTTGACTTCATGACTATTTTATAACCTTGTTTACTTGCTAACTATTTTGTAACCTTCCTATGAATGGTATACTATTTTGTGACATTCTTGACTTCCTTTGGAATTAGATTGATTGTACTACATACATATAAATAATATATATAATATTTTTAAACTTAATTATTAAGTATTGGCTCGACTAAACGGTCTGACCGTTCTAACCATGACCCACTAACCTTTCTGACTTAACGTATGGTCCGGGTTTTAAAACATTAATGTTATTTTAATGTGTTGGTAACATTGGGACATTTGAGCACAACTTAGCATCAATATTTGGTCATGCAAGTTTACAAATGGCACATGGAGAATTATAATCAATATAGGATCAAGAATGCAAAAGGTCATCATGACCAATACTGCAAGAAATGTGCACAAGAAACATGTATTTTTATTTTTATTCCTTCCATATAGATTACTACTACATTACTTATTTTCCCAATATTATTATAAAATAGGGGGATTACTATATGGTCTCAATGAAAGGGACTATTATTTAAACACCCAAAAGTTCAATAACATCCGAGGAGTGTGCAAAGACAAGTTTTAATACAGGAAATTACAAGACATTTACGCGGCTTACTTGTCATTTAGACTCTTTTGGTTATATATTAAGTCTTTTCCTTGAGACCTTATAGTAAAACTTCCTAAAATTAATATTTACCCTTTTTTGTCTCTAAAAATAATTATAATATTTCCTGGTGTGAAACCTTGGAGAACCTGTTACTTTGTTATGTTAATCAAGTGGGGCAACTACTAAATTATTTCTTTTCTTCTGTGTAAATGACTCCTCAAAAAAGAAAGAAGAAAAAAAGAAAACCCTATGAAGCCAAAAATTTCATGCAGATAGGGGGATTAACTTTTGCAAGAGCAAGAAGTGAAGCAGGAAGAGTCCAAAGTCCTTCACCACAAATGAGTCCAGAGGCAACAGCAGGAACCATGAACTCTGCCTTCTTTGAGTTAACTTTGTCCCAAACAAAAACCACCAAACTGCCCACACACATATCAATTGCAAAGTATGCCCCAACCAGAAACGGAACCGCCATAACCATCGGCAACGGCATCCATTTCCCAACCTTTCCTGGGGCAACATCCCGAACCATATTTATCAACACTGCGAAAGCAAAGAAGCCATAACACAGCTGCAAGCAATGGTGGGGTAATGCAGAGAAACCTTCAACCCCTATAACCGCCATGTTCCTATAGATCAAGGCATAGGGAGCTTTGAACTCTCCATGTGGATTCCCCACATCAAACGCCTTGTAGAACATGAAGAAGCTGAGAGGAGCTGTTATACATCCTAGCCCAGTGCCAATCACTTGACTCATGAACATTGCTTTTGGAGATGTGCATGTGTAATGTGCAGTTTTGAAGTCTTGCATCAGAATGCATGACACGGAAACCATGGATTTAATCAGACCGCAACCGATCAGTCCCGCCACTAAACCATTTTCTTTTCCACTCAAAGCAGCAAGAACAAAGAGTGCAACTTTACCATAATTATATGCCATGTTTATATCTGTCAAGCCTGATCCAAATGCATTGCAGAATGCCAGAGAAGGAGCAAAAATGTAAGCCACCAATATATAGTACCATTTTAGTTGAGGAAACATTTGTGGGATTATCACTATGGACACAACAGAGAATATAATGTATCCAATGATTCCAAACCAGATGGGAATGTGATCCCTCAGGAAGATTTCATTCTGTTTGAGGTCCCCTTTTAAATTCCTCTGACCTTCAACATGATTATTCGATGTTGCTGCCATAAACCCAAACAATATATATATATATATCAATAAAATTGCTCAAATGAATGATAGTTTATATATATCTTTTACAAGTTACAATACAACTTTTCAATGCATGGTGTCTTACAGTTTTGGAGATTCTTGTTCTTCATTCGCTCAAGCATGCTGAGGACCGTGGAAATTAGTATCTTGATGAAATTGTACATGCCATCACCAAGGATTAAGGCAACTGATAAGAAAACCTGATATGATGAATACTCAAATTAGAGTAAATGAAAATAAAAAATCATCATAGTTATCTTGAATTAAATGTGCAGTATCAAAAGTAATATGGAGAATTCCTATAAGGTCTAAGGAAGAGATTTAATTACCAATAAGTTGCAATAACAAGTGAGATGTTATAATTTCTCATACTGAAAATTGTTATTGCATACCCTTCAATTGTTATTGAGACTTATTGGTAATTAAGCCCTTTTCTTATGAGCTCGTAGTAATTCTCCCAAGTAATAATATGAAGTGGACATGAACCTTGTAACCGTATAAGCCCTTCATGCTTTCTTCTGAAGTTGGAGGGAACCAATCACCTTTAAGCCTATCAATAAGTGGCCACATCACACCAAAAGAGAGCACAGCGCCGAGGAGCAAAGACAAATTCACTATGTGTGAACAAATCATCCCTGCTCCCACATATGTCATGCTAAAATCGAAATAAAATCTGCAAAAGTGTGTGTGTATATATGTTATTATCAAGTAGTTATTAGTGTATAAAGATTACTAATGACGCTAATTGGAAGCAAACAAATTTAATTTATGTTGTTCTGTAGAAAAGTCTTACGTATTCTTCCAGGCTTGGAGTCCAAAGGTAGGAAACTGTTCAAATCCACAATTATCGATCCCTGAGAAGAACCACTTGAAAAAACCCCATAAGAAACTTATGGAAAAGTACTTCATGAACCCGCGCACTTGCTTCCTGAAATATTATATAACACATGTTATATTTCTTTTTATTGTCTAGTAACTAGCATCCATGTCGTCTGTCATACAAATTGGCAATGCTGGTTAACAAACAAAACAGAAAAACTTGCTCTGTTCATTTTCCAAACAAGTTATTAAAAGGATCATTACCAAGGTGTGTAGAAACCATATCAAGCACGTAGTCTCCACAGATTTATTTTGTTAGCATGCATTAAGACAATCCAAAATTGATTAGTTTGACATTGAATCAAAGGAATATAAAATTTAGGTAGGTCATATATATTAATTGACTTAAGTCATTTAACAGAAAGACACAACCTCAATATATATATAGTATAAATTCAACATGTTATTAGTCATTCAACCAGTGAAACACAAACAAAATGAATATTGTGGGCCTAAAAATGGAGCTATGATCCCTTAATTGGACCATAAATTGAAGGTATATAAAGCTGGAGTAGACTCTATCAATTGATTTAGTCAGTTTGATAGAAAGATGACCTCAACCTGTACATGTATGTACCTTACAATTCAACATATTTCAAATAAATAAAGTCTAGGTAGATGGGATGTATGCGTACTTGGCCATCTTATCCCCTTGGGTATGGAAACCATTGATGAGAACTGCCGTTGCTAAGCCACTGGGATATGTTAATTTGAGGTCAACTATCATAATCTGCACATTTTAAAAGTGCAGTTATCTTATTTAGCCGCTAACTTTATGTTGAATTTTTCTCTTTCTATATTTATACACAAACTTTAGGAGAACTCCATAGCTTATTATTATCGATCATTATCATTATTTAAATCTCTATAAACTAACAAACAGATATTCGTGAAATAAAATAAGATTTGAACTATACCTTTCTGAGTGGAATCAAGACAAAGAGACCAACAAAGCAAACCACAAAAAGATATCCTGTCATCCAGCCAAATCCAGGTTCTTTGATACCCTTTGGACTGTTTCCCTCCGTGCCTACTCCTGACAACTCATACGTCTTCCGGTTCAAGCCGAGCAGATAAGAAGCAAATCCTCCTGCAACATCAAACATATACATACAGATATATAAGGAAGAAGAAGAAAGCGAAAGGAAAGCAACAAGAAGCAGAGAGGTAATTTATTAAGTGGGGACCTCCAATAGCGATGCTATAACATGCCACTGCACAAGTCTGTATGATTGTGTTTTCTTGGCGAGTAAAAGGCTTGGAAACAAAGCCAGCCTTGTGCAGCACTTTGGTCCAGCTCCTCATGAACACGAAGGCAAGAAGAGCGGCAGAGACATTGAGATTAGGGACAAGCCCTGTGGTGAGGTTGAGCTTCATGGCTATTATGCTGTACATAATCCCAATAACCATGCTCACCAACACCCCTCTCACTGTTATCTGCTGTGTCCATGGCTGAACTCTCTGGGATTCACCTCCCAGCACCACATCCTTCTCTCCCTCGATCTCTTCTCTTTCTTCTCCACTCTTTTCCGTCTCCACTCCGCTCAAGGAATTCATCTGTTATAATTGTAATAAGCCTCTCTCAGTCATGACACAAAATCAGCATTATATATCACAGGTATCCATAAAGCAATTAGTTCTGGTAGATATATGTACACAAACTCACCTTGATCTTTAGTGTGATTTCTCTCACTGCCTTAGCGCGCTGGTTGGGATCGAGAATGAATGAAAGAAAGAAAATAAAAGGATGAATTGAACGCTATTGTGTGGCTATGGTGTACATATAGATCATTGTTCAGTGATCACGTGTACAGTGTATAATGCTGATTCTCTTGGAAACGTATAATAATATATCCGTAGGAAATAATGTAGGCGTGTGCCCACCACGTTTGAACTTGTAATTAATTGGTTTCTGTTTATTGTTTGGCTTCTGTCTGCCTTCCAAATTGTTCCAATCAAATTATTGGTGTGACATGAAAGCTAGTGGGATATTAAGACGCTACTGAGACTGAAGAACTCTCTGCATAAAAAGACAAAAGCTTTAGCGAAAATAAAATAAAATCTGGATTCAGTAGTCTTGGTGGAAAAGTAAGATTTCAAATCTATCTAATTACTATTAATTAATAAATGTAAGAACTTTATTTATAGTTTGTGGAAAGAAGTAGTTATTGTAGGGGGAATTAGTTAAGGTATATAGACGGAATTATATATATATATATATATATATATGAAAGAAAGGTATTCATTCATTGCCACTGGCAAGGTTACCTTATCATTGACCATCCTACACTGATGCCGTGTGATCACACGTTTCAAGTAGGAAAGATTCTTCAAATTAAAGGGCCACCACTCAAACAGGCTATTGGCTATACATGAATTTTATACCCTTTTGATCCATTTATGTTATTCTTTTTTTCCAATTTTTAAAAAATATTTTTATTCATATTTATTAATGGGTTAAGGTGCAAGTATAAGCATTTACAATATAAATAAAGAGTATTATCAACTAGTTAAAAATATTTTAAAGGAAATTGCAATTTGGTCATAAAGAAAGGAATTTACGATCAAACGATCCCGTGAAATTGTGTAATTGCAACAAAGTCCCAGTTGATAAATCCATATGCTTTTAAGGGTTGTTATTAACAATTAACAACTCCATGAGCTTCATTCACAACTCTACAGGACTTTATTGTAATTACACGATTTTGTGAGACTGTTTGATCGTAAATTCCCTTCTTTAAGACCAAATCGCAATTTTTATAATATTTTATTGCATCACATTGGGTCAAATTAAAATTAAGTTTTACCAATCAAAAGATAAATATGGGTATTTACAAGATAAATATATGAGTGAACAAAATTTGATAATTCCATAAATTCTTTTACATCTCTTTATTTATCTTATAAATCTCTTGATTTATCATTTAAATGGACATATTTGTCTTGTAAATATTCGTATGAAAAAATAAAATAAAGGCATTAATATAAATACTGTTATGAAAATGTTCATATTTGTCTTATAAATGTTCATATAAAAAATAAATCTTTTAAGTGCCTATAGAGAAATAGTTTACCATTAAATTTGCACCTTAACTCTTTTAAAAATAGATTAAAATAATAGAATGTGAGAAGACATGTGGGACTCACTTTGTAAAAAGTAACATTAGTTAACTTGGGTTAATGGCATTGCTATATATGTTCTTAAATAACTTATTTATATCTACTTTTACATGCCAAAATAGTTAATTGTGTCAGGTGCTCAAATAAAAACAATTTATTGTTAAAATCATACCTTAAAACCAACAGAAGTTGGCGCAGATGGGTAAGCATCTACGTCACACCTATCTGTTCCTGGGTTCGATCTTAGATAACAGAAGGTGTAGAAAATTTCTGTTAGGAGCTCTCTTCCCTGAAACACCTAAAAGAGATGTTTACCTTTTAAGCCTATTCGATTAGAGGTGCCTAGACTAGTTGGTTCGCAAGCTCACCGGATCCGAAAGCTCAAATTACGACTAGATATTAAGACTCAGTAAATTTATAGACCAAAAATCCACCATTATAGAGAAAAATTGTACCTTAAACCTTAACTATGCCACAATATTACGACTGACCTTATGATATTTTACTCTATTTTTTTACCTGGAAAAATTGATGTGTCAGTCCAACCAATGGCACTGATTTACCGGTTGCCTCAATTACATCTGCAGTAACTATTTAAAAGTGATGACTTTAGCTATAGTCAAAATTGAAACTTGAAAGATAACTTTCAACCTAGCTCATACTTTCAATTTGGTTTCTCTCTTTATCTTCTCATCATCTTAAATCCATCGTTAAATTATAAAAATAAATAGTTTAAATGTAATCTTTTATAAAATTATTACTATAAATATATATAAATAAGTTTAAACTCTTACAATCCAATCTATATAATTCATAATTACAATATAAAAAAATGATAAATTTCAATTTATAAAATATTATAATGATAATTTTATAGAATAATGAGAAGATAATAAGAAATATGATAATGAG
Organism: Acacia concinna; assembly: GCA_037177275.1. Classification (NCBI taxonomy): domain Eukaryota; kingdom Viridiplantae; phylum Streptophyta; class Magnoliopsida; order Fabales; family Fabaceae; genus Acacia; species Acacia concinna. The sequence continues at coordinate 7,681,672 of JBAGKO010000002.1, read as the reverse complement.
AGTATCCTCTTCTCATACTTTATCTTTCAAATTATCATTTAATTTTAATATTTTTAAAAATACACACACATATATATTATGCGTGCAAGGCATAATATGTGAATTTAAATTCATCATTTTTTAAAAAAAAATTAAAAACATTAATTATTATTAATTTTTTAAAATTAATTCTAAAGAAAAAGATAAATAAATACCCCATAAATATTAACAATATTGAAAGATAACTTAAATTTAGTAAATAACAAATGAAGGGCAAAAAATTGGTCAGTTTTAGTCATTCTCTATTGAGTTTTAGTCATTTTGTTTTAATATTATCTGTTCAGTTTTAATCCTTCTCTGTTGAATTTTGATTAGAGCTACTCAGTTGTCATTTACAAAATTTTAGTCATCTTTTAAGATTTTTAATATTTAGAGGATATTTATTTGTCTTTTTCCCTTAATTCTAACTTGAATTTAAAAATATATATTGGTTTTTACTATTTGAGTAGGTTGTAGGAAATACCATAAATAAGATTACATCACGGAACGTAACTAAAAGAGTTCATCAATATGCTGGATGTTACTATAGGGTTTACCCTGGTTTAATTTACTTCTTAGAAAATAATACTACTACTACCCTTTTTTATTTGTTTGTTTCAAGAAAAGTCAATGAGAAAACCATTGATACCTGTTACTGTCTCCGTATTGTGCTTTGCGTGCTCTCACAGGAACAAAATTCAGAATTACTGTTTCCCTCTATTTTTAAGAATTTGGCTTTGGTATTACTTTTTCCTATATAATGACAAAAATTATTCGGCTACAAACACATTACAGCTGTCCGGGTCCACCATCCTCGAATCAAGCTAGGAATTAGGAAAGGATGGCAGACAAAAACCTAAAAAAATAAAAGGTATCATGCGTTTTGGCTCATATACTTTTTTTTAGTATTATTAAAGGAGGTTGGGATGGAGCTCAAATTAAATACTATGACACTAATTATAGTACACGTCTAAAAACTGTTAATATTGATTTCATATACTGCTAAAGTTGTTTTCGTCACCAACTTTATTATGCTAGGCCAAATGAAAAGAACTTAATTCCGTTCACTTCAACTAAAGCTGTTAATTAGTGAGGAATTCCATCACTAATTAGGGACAACATGGAATCATATAACTTTAATTTATTGCTAATTCACTGTTTGTTTTAGTGATTTATAAGTAATATGAAATATATTAACAAATTGTTGATTAATGTTGCAAGCGACATTATACTCCTTCCAAAAAAAAATGTACTTATTGAGAAAAATGAAAATCAATTGTGCTTTACATAATAAGAGGAATCATACCCTTAATTAAATCAATATATGTATTAAAAGTTAAATTTTTTTTGTTAATTTTGAATCAATTCATGCAAAGATTATCATCAATTAGAAGTGATAAAATTTATTTGGATACCCCTTATTTTTAATAAATTTTAGTTTTTATCTTTATACTTTTTTTTCGTTATTTTTTGTCCTTATACTTTATGCCTTTTTGAAACATTGATTCCAATAATTTTATAATAAATCGTATGTTAATAGCATAAAAAAATGCTTTTTAAACAAGTGAGCATCTTTTTAGATTACACTTGGTACCTGTCTAGAAACGAGTGGTTTAGAAAGAAAGTTAAAAATATCTAGATCTCAAAATTGCCACTTCGCATGTTATGATTTTAGGACTCGAGTATCCTCCTTTACCCTAATGTTCTCATCCCCTCCCTTTCTCTCTAATACTCATCTCAATATTTAGGTTGAAATTTGAATGGTATAAATTTAATATTTTATTAAAATATTAATAAACTATCAATTTATTAAAGAACAAATTTATAAATTAAAAATCTGCTAAATTTTAGTTATAATGATTTAAAACTACAATAATAAATTATTTAAAAATATTTTTATAAAAGAATAAATCTGAACCACTCAAATTTCAATTTAAATTGAGAAGAGGAGGGGAAGAGAATGATAAGAACATAGAAGGATAGCTGAGCTGCCTTGTAACAGTTGGAGTGAGGCATAAAAACAAAAAAAAGAACATAGAAGGATAGTCAAATTTAGAGCCAGTACTATAGGTTTTAACCGTGGGCTGAGCCCGCCCAAACTGAAATATGGGTGGTTTGGGTTTAGAAAAAGTAGGACCGTTTTTTAGCGGATATTTTAGGCCGGAACCCATATGGGCTCAGCCTATGGTGGTCCGGACCCGTGGGCTCAGGGTTAATTGTATTTTAACCGTATTTTTTTTAAAAAAAATATGTGTAGGCTCAAGTGCTGAAGGTCAAGAAAGTGTTGCAGCTTCTTCACATCATGTTTCAAATTGTGAAGCTTCAAACTCCAACACTATTAATATTAAGTGATTGTTGATTTGTTGATTATTTTGTAGTTTGTATTTCTGTAATGCATGGAGTGTAGACTATTAATTTGTATCTTTTAACTTGTAACTTGTAAATGAAAGTTAACTGATTCCAAATTTTTAGTGGACTTGTTAATTATTATCTAAAGCTTTTTAACCATTTCTTTATTGTTTGGTTCTGAGTTGTGACATTCTGAAAAAAAAATTTCAATGCCCATTTTTTAAAAAAAAAAGTTTGTAAAATAGGGGGAAAATATGGGCTGGCCCGCCCAAACCGCCAGCCCAGCGGTCCTGGTTTTGGCTTGATAAATGTTAGCCCATATAAATATGGATATTTTAGGTTTGAACCCATATGGTCTCAACCCGTGGTAATCCGGCCCAAGACCAATGGCCCGCCCATATTACCTGCTCTAGTCAAATCTATGATTTTGATATCTAGATTTTGGATTTTTAGATTTTGATAAGATCTCATAAAATCACAATAACATAATCCGTTGCTCGATAAAAATAGAACGGATAAATTTTGAAATTTAAAGAAAAAATCCAGATCTTAATGACCTGGCCCATCTAACGGGTCCCTAAAATCCAGATCTAATAAAATCACAACAAACAATTCAACATAAAAAAAATAGAAGGGTAAAAACAATAGTATATCCAAATGCATAATACAATAAAGTTTGTCAAAAACAATCTCGATTCATATTCATTTAGACAACAAGAATATATTTAATAAACAAACATATAGCGAAAAGGGAATTGATGCATTATCTTAGAAACAATCTAGCAGCGACAAAGATAAGCATAATGACGCAATGAGAACTTGAGATGGTGCAATTTGGTTTAGAAAAAAACAAATCAAGACTTGATGAGCATGAATTTGGATGTGACAAGCATAGATCGAGAGGCCGTTAAGCATGAAGAAGCCGGCTAGCACTAAGAAAAAGGCAAGCATGAAGGAGATGAGCACATAGAAGAAAGCTGGGGAATGGAGACGGAGAAGGTTTTGCGCCTTCAGACCAGTTGTACAAACACCTAGTTTTAAAAGTATATTTTAGATTGATTGTATGTAATATAGCTCTAAAAGCTTGTAAATATTACTTTTTGTAAAAAGTTATTTTAATACTTTTTAGGGGGAAAGATAAATAAGTACCCTCTAAATATTAAAAATTATAAAAGATGACTCAAATTTAGTAAATGACAAATAAGGAGCTCTAACCAAAATTCAATAGAGAATAATCAAAACTAAGTAGATAATGACTAAAACTCAACAGAGAATGACTAAAATTGATTAATTTTATATCTTTTATTTATCGTTTACCAAATTTGAGTCAACTTTCAAAGTTTTTTATATTTATGACGTATTTATTTATCTTTTTTTCTACATTTTAAACCGGTTGTAAAAACATCTAATTTAAAAAGTATATCGTAGACCAATTGTACGAATAAGCAGTGGAAAATTTTACATATATTTACAAACATGCCCCCCATTAGATATTTTAAAACCACCTTCCACAGTATAAACAGTCTAGATATAGTGGTTTTCAAAAGACCCTTTTTCTAATAAGATTAATGGGTGTTAACTTCGCTACAGTTAAATAGGTTGACACGGACTATTATATTCGTTGACTAAAACTAAAGAGAAGTATACATTAGAACAAACAATTTATTGAAAGTATAGAGATTAAAACCAAAACTTGTTTAATGTATAGGAGATATAGCCTAATGTATTTTCAAATGGACCAGATAATTTAATGAAAAAGGGAAAAGAAAAAGATGAAGATGTTCTCTTACTATTATACATAATTTGAAAGGAGAACAACTTTTTTAACAGCAACCTTTTTTTCCAGATTCTAAAAGTCGTTCATTTGGTACCATACCAATCATTCATGCCCACTCTCAATTTGTGCTTTTGTCTCTCGGGGGGTAAAAGCAACAGTTTCTATGGTAAAAGCATATCTTTGTCACAACCCTAACACTAAATTCTTGCGTTTCGCTTTCATTCGGACCTAAAGAAATGTCTCCACCAGACAGCATCACCTGCTCTAATTGTGCACCATGAATGAATTTGTCTTTGCATCAATTCACCAATTTGTGGCTGCGCATCTTCTTTAAAAAGTAGCAAGTGCCAAAGATTATTTTTCCTTTCTGGTTTGAGAGGCTAAATAATAGACGTACGCTCGCAGCACAAAATATGAAAATTCAACCCGGTTTAAAGAGTGCGGCCAGTCAACATGTGGATCACCTTTTATTACTGGTCCTATTGAGAGTATAGGATGGATTGATTGGGTAATGTCTTATTTTTCCTTTTCCCAAACATGAAACAATATTATTTTGAGTTAAAAAGCATAGTAGTTTATTATATTTATGTTTTAACAGCTTTATTATATTTACTAGTGGATTAATGTATTCCGATTTGTGCCCATAAAGTACTTTTTTTTCAGAAGTATTTAAAGGGCGTTTGATTTGACTTTTGTAAAATATCTTTTAGAGCAAACTATAATTTTTAGAATAGATTTTTTTAAATAGCTTTTATGAAAATTTAGGTGTGGATAAAATGAGAGTATTTAGGTAAGAATAGCTTTTACGGATTCCAAGGTATGTACGTAAGAGGAGTTTTATCTCGACTTGCGTAAATCATGGTTTCATAATTGAAAAGCAAAAAAAATTCAATATTGGACACCATAGTTTGAAACCTCACTTTTTGCCAAACCATGATTTTAAAATTTGCTGAGATGTTTGGCAATTTTCACTAAATCATGGTTTGAAACCAAGATTTTCCTCAAATCATGGTTTCAAACCAAGATTTTCCTCAAACCATAGTTTCAAACCATGGTGCCAAACAAGCTTTTAGTATTCTAATGCAATTTATATTGCATCCAATACCTTCAATTTTTTTCTTAGAATCACTTAGTATGCTAAATTATTTTTTCTACATTTATCACTCTAAAATATTTTTTTCAGTAATATTGTATACCGATATTAGTGGATTGATGACAAAATGAGGGGATGGAAAGGGAAAACGCAAGCGTATGATCATATCAATCAAGTTATTAAGGACTAAGCTATTGAGTGAAGATTGACTAAGAGGAGTGCCATCATTTAGCCAGGTACAAATGAGTTAGTGAAAGAGGACTATGACAAAGCACATATGGTGTGTAAGCGAACACGAATCACATGGATTTGTATTGATCCGCTTTTGCTCAATCAAGTGAGGGTTGGTTGAACATATACTTTGAAAGCTCTCTTAGTGAAGCAGTGGTTAGATGGACTATCCTCAGTGTCGAGCCACATTTTGATGCCCGCGAAAAACAAGGGTCGGTTCATTGTCATAAGCAAGATAATGCACCACTATATAGATGCTATATTAAATAGAAACAAGTACAAATAATAAGAAAAAACAAAAAAAAAAATCTTACAACCCCTATATTTAGAGCGCTCGTTGCTACTCGTAGACTAGTTTACGGAAAAATTGCACTAATAGTTACTTCATGATGCTGAATGCTACTGAAAAAATATTATAGGAATTGTATGCAATTTAACCCTTTAAATAATATTAATATTTCGAGAGTTAAATATTAACTATCTTTATATCTTTTAATTAAATATATCATTTTTGAACCACATTTTTGTTGATCGGTTATTGATTGAGAAAATACAATCATGGTCGTCAATGATTTTTCTGTTGAGCAATAAAGTCTGGTTTATCTGATTTGCTACCCTTTTGCTGCAGAGGGAGTAGTCAAGAGGCGGGTGGATTGATCCTCATCCGAGGGTGTGATTTTGACTTATGCTAGTTGCTCGAAGATGCCAATTTGGCTTTTATTAATTAATGGTTTTTACCCTTTTTTCATCAAATTTTTTTTTTCTATTTCATCTAGAATATCGAATAAATCACATTTTCATCTTTAAGATTTACTTATTTATTCATTTTAATATTCAAATGATATTGTTATAAAATACTTTGATCTCGTGATTCGAAAGGTACTGTTATTTGAAGCCTGTGTTGTTCAGTGGAGGAGGGGATGGGACATATTGTAAGGTAGGGCGGCAGGGAGAGGACTGTAATTTTGTATATTTGATTGGAAAAATTGAGTTTTAGTCCGAATCAACATAATATAAAACAAAATGGTCCCGCAAAATCGTATAATTGTAAAAAAGTCGTGTGAAACATTATGGAATAAAAATTGGTTTTCTCTCTCTCCATCAGACTAAGCAACTGACGCGTTAGTCGTTAGTCTCTCTCTCCCCCCTCTCTTCCACTCTCCTTCTATTGATAATTTAGGGTGTTTCCATTAACAACTCAGGGTGTTTTCATTGACAACTCGATGTGTTACTATTGACAATTATAGCTCACTTTCTCTCTCTCCCCCCATTGATAACTTCATGTGCTTGATTGACAACTCAGGATATTTCTATTTACAACTCAGGGTATTTCCATTTACAACTCAGAGTACTACCATTGACAACTCAATGTTATAGTTGTGAGGTATAACTGTTATTGGAAACACATTAAGTTATCAATCGGAACACCCTGAGTTGTCAATTGGGGCACATGAAGTTGTCAATTGAGGAAAGGGGGAGAAAGAGGGAGAGGGACACTGACGCGTCAGTCAGACTCTCTCTCCCTCTCTCTCTCCCCCTCCCTCCTATTGACAACTTAGGGTGTTTCTATTAACAACTATATCTTATAACTATAATATTGAGTTGTCAATAGTAGCATCTGAGTTGTTAATGAAAACATCTTAAGTTGTCAACGGAACCACCCTAAGTTGTCAATTGAGCACATGAAGTTGTCAATAAGGGGGGAGAGAGTGAGTGAATTATAGTTGACAATGGAAATACTTGAGTTGTCAATGTAAACACTTTAAGTTGTCAATGTGGGGAAGGGAGAGAGAGAAAGAGAGACTGATAACTGTCGCGTCAGTTTGATGGGGGAAAGAGAAAATCATTTTTTATTTTACAATTAATTGCAACGAGACTTTTTTGCAATTACGTGATTTCGCGAGACCGTTTTGTCGTAAATTTTGTTGGTTGGGACCATAACGCAATTTTCCCTATTTTATTTTTAAGGTTAATGTGCAGATTTGCCAACGAAGTTTTTCCCAAAGAGCGCCTAACACAAATAAGTTTTAGAAGGAACAAATCTACCAATGAATAATTAAAACTGAGCAAATCTACTAATAAACAATTAAAAGTGGTACACATAGCACAATCCCATTAATTTGATGATCAATGACTGTTAAACGTGACAAAAAGTATTTGCGTGTTATTTATTTAAAAAATAGATAGGTTAATAAAAATAGAAAAGAGGAGAAATTGATCGTAAAACCTAAAAAGCGACAAAGTGATGATTAAGTTCCTTGAGTGACAAGAGTCCAACAAAAGGGGAAACGAAAGTTTAAGATGTTGAGGGTTTAAAAATAACAGGTTCAGCCAAGCATACACCCAAAACCTTACCAGTTTCAATTTCAAATGCTTACCTGCTAGTATTATGGACATCCACAGAACCTCCCACATGAGTTTATTGCGATACCACTATTCTGTGATCATGACATGGTTGATGCAAAAACCACGACCTTCTGTCTACATCTTCCTGTCGACAATGATGAAGATGCAACCATTTTAATTGTCTTATTTGCCCCCTTTTAAATTGTTCATTAATAGATTTGCTTAGTTTTAATTATTCATTAGTAGATTTATCCCTTTTAAAATTTATTTGTGCTAAGCGCTCTTCAGAAAAAACTTCATTGGCAAATCTACATTTTAAACCTTATTTTTATGAGATGGCAGAGGAATTACTTTCCCTTATTTTATTTGTGTGATAAAAAATCATTATATCCCAAATATCTTCAACAGTAAAATAGGGGAGGGGAAGGGGGGAAGTCACATATCTTCCCTCCCTTTCTCTCTTCCATTTGTGTTCAGACCGAACAATTTTTGTCTTTATATCACATCAAAATTTTGTTCTTCTAAAAATCTAAATTCTGATAAATTATTTTCAATTATACCCAATTTAAGTATTATATATCTCTCTTATTGTAGCAAAAAAAAAAATCTCTCTTATTCTGGCAGAAAAAAATAGAGAGAGATCTCGTATTACCTATTCTTTACATTTACCATCATTCTCATTTTATTAATTTTTTTCCTTCTCTCGCTTGCATTCGAAAATTAAACCAGGGCATTTTACTTCTTGTTTATGACACCTTACATCAATAAAATATTCCATAATCTTTTTTTTTTGCCAGCTAAATATTACATAATCTATGTAACCATAAACAACAATAATCATAGAAGGTATATATGGAGGATTGAATTTGAGTCTCTAAGCATTTAATTTAATATGAACACTTCAAAAAGAGTGACAGAGAGAGAGGATTTTTCAAAGTGAGAATCCCAAACGCAGTGTGCTTTGTGGACTTTCTGCAACTTGTGTTGTGTGATCATGGCATTCATGCATTCATAAGTCCGCTGTCTTTTAACATATGTTCGTTTGGGATTAGATTTATTACTAGGACCTCTTCTTGACCGAATGAAATTAATGGCGCACTAAAGTAGATCTTCCAATCGTAAATGATGCGTGGTTTCAACATAATAATAATTTCCATCACTGGGCAATCAAGTATCTTTTAGATAAGGCATATAACATGTCTTATTATGCATTTGGATGTTGTATTTGTCTTGATACTGACCACCATGTACTATAGTTCTCTTGTCTTATTTATAGGGTGTAGAATATAAATTTTTTGATCCTATTGACACCTCTTTCAACTTTTTACATAAATTATAATTATATCGTTTATTTGTTATTATATTGATTTTATTCTTATAATATATAGTGTTTATTTTATGAAAGCATATTGGAAGTTATTTATAAATAAGACTAGAGAAGAAGAGTATTTATCTTAAGTTGCTTCTTACATATTTCACGGGAGTTAAAAACCTTTAAATAATTAATTTCTTTTACTAAAATTTAACAATTTTTTAACTTTACACTCTATTTAGTATATGTTATCTCCTTGAAGAACAAAGCCTGCATGATAATAAATGGAAGATAATATTACATACTCATGTAAGAAAATTTAAATAATGGTACTTGTAGAACTAGAGGAGTACGCGTGAAATGAGAAATAAAACCCTCCAAATTTAATTTTTAAAAGTAAATAAATAATAAAATTAAAATAAATCTGAATCACCATTTGGATCGTCAAATAAAAGATAAGCATCACATCACAAAGCATGGAAATATGCTACGATAGGGACCATTATGCCTCTCATGGAGCCACACTACTCTTTGATTTGATAAGAGATATTTTGCATTCTCTTGTAAGCTCAGATTCATCTAAGGGCCGTTATGAGAATTGACCCTTCTTTTTTTAATATGATTTTTGAAGAGTTAATATAAGACAAAAGATAGATTATAAATGTGGTTTATATTTATGTTGACGATAGTATAAATAACCCTTTTTTTTTTTCAAAAAAAAAACCTCTTCTTTCAACTTATTTTTACAAATCACCTTTAGTTAAGAAGTTTGGTAAAAAAAATAAATCTAAATAGGTCTAACTTTGACTTTTAAGCAGTGTGTTTTTTTCCCCAAAGCCACTCAGACTTATTTTTTACTCAATAAAAGCCTTCCCAATCAAGCTATTAGAGAAGATTTGGCAACGAGAGATATGCCTTTTGTTATAGGCTTGTGAAGGAGAATTTTAGTATAAACTACCTAAAAATTAACAGACACGTATACCATGGATTAGCAAAGAAACTACACTCAATCTCCTTAATGCAATTGCCTATGCTAGGCTCCAAGAGGATTTCACAGATGCAATGGGAAAATTGAAATTGTTCAACACCCAATTGGCATAATGGGTTGAGAGTCATGGGGATTTTGACCAATGGACTCTTAGTAAGTTCCATTTCAAGAGGTGGGATAACATTACTACTAATCTCGCGGAGTCCTTTAATGCATGGATGTTGAAAGAAAGGAAGTATGCTATTCCTGTCTTAATACATGAGCATCACGACAAATTGGCTTGAAAGATGCTTGCAAGCAAGATGGGTATGGCAAATTGGAAAAATAGTGTTGGACCCAATTTGAAGAAAAACTTATGCAACAAGTTACACTTGTAGAAAATATGCATGCAAAATATTATGAACATTATGAATTTTTAGTTCAATCCAGATGTGGAGATGCTATAATTTATTTGTATGTCAATCTTACTGCTCACACTTGCACTTGGTTAGTGTCACATCTCACTTTAACTCCCTTACCTTTCCTTACAGTGGCCTTTAGAATCACTGACGAGTCCGTACGTCGAAATATAGAAACTTAAAATTTCGATGTAGATAGAATGGAGAAACAACTTTTTCTACTTAATAGAGGCCCAAAAACCATAATCCATATGTTATACTGATCATACTATATATGGATACATGCCAAGAAACAGGAAGTATAAATCTCTACATCTAAGCCCGTTCCCTTGTCCGGCTTCATTCAGAGCTTTTACCTATATTGTGGAGAGGGTAAGGTTTCTAGAGAAACCTCAGTAGCAAATTACAACTAGAAACCATGTAATGCAATGCATGTCATGTTATATGCAATGGCCATACTACCTCTCTTATGCCCTCTCTCTCGGTACATACTATGTACTAGGAGCCTGCACGTGATTCAACCCAAACTCAAACATCCAAGGCATAAGCAGGGAGTCATACCTCTCATGCATATTGGCTAACACAACTAGAACATAGCATACAAGCATACAACAAATAGCAGACAAACAAAGCAATACAAGTTAATGGTAGAGATTCTTGCTACTCCTTGCATGGTGTGAGAGCTCTGTTTCACTGTTTCTGGCGTTTTTAGATTATTGGTATGCCTCTTTATAATGCTTATACAGACCACAATACATGATATTACTGTCTACCTTTAACATTATACTGCAACCCTTTCCCTCTTATACCTTTTAGGGTCCTGGTTTTCTATTACTCGAACATCCTTCCCCTACCAGTACCCCTCAGTAGAACGCCCTATACAGCTCATCGAGCTTGGTCCCACCTGCTGGCCCATACCCACTACCTATACCGAGATAGTAAGACATCATCTCCCTTTTAGAATCCTTACCTTAGTTCGGGACAGGCGGACAGAACTTCCCTCTAAGAAATGCCTCTTTGGTCTAGGATAGCCGAACAACACTTCCCCCTAAGAAATGCTATCTAGGTTTGAAAGATTGGGCAGACTTCCCCTTAGAAAGGCTTGTTTTGGCTGGAATAATTAGAAAAAATCTCCCCTTAGGTTCATTATTTAAGTCATCTCAATTGAATAGAACCTCCCCTTAAAATTACTCTAAAACTACTGGAAAATAAAAGAATTCAAAAGAGGGAGAAGAGCGAACCTTACTTATACTGAAGACCGGGCGGGGGCCACTCTAACTACTCTTGGATTGCTTGGATTTTTGAAAAGGGTAGGGGTGTATTAAGAGAGAGGGGTTGGCGTGAAGAGAGAAGAGGAGGGGTGGGTATTTATACTTTTTCAAGAGGGAATAAAGTGCAAATATTTATTGGGTTTTAAGTGTAATTTTCCTAAAATTTTTATGTGGTCCAATCCAAGCTTGACAAGTGTCACCATCTAGAAGGGCTTGGCTTGGGCTCCAACCATACCAAGGGCGGCAACTTTAGTGGGTCTCATGTGGGCCCCACTGAATTTTCTTATATTTTCAAAAATTATGTCTTTTGGCCTGGAATTCAGAAAATTCTAGAAATTTTTGTCCTTGTCCAAAAATTCCCTAAATTTACCAAAAATTCTATAAAATTCCCAAAGAGATATTGTAAAAATTTCAGAATTTTGGGCATCTAGAACTTCTAAAAATAATTTTTCTCTAAGAAGTCCATTTTACTGGTGATTAACCGCCTTAAGCAATTTTTGCTAATATCTCTGAACTTTTTCCTAACCTCCAACCAACTTTATAATTTATATAAAATAATATGCTAATTTTTTCTAATCTCATTCCAGAATATTGAGATCTCAAAATATATGACAATATCAGTTTTTAGCCAAAAACCCGATTCAGCCAAGATCATGAAAATATTTAAAAATTCACTAAAAATTCCTTGGACCTCCAAAAATCATTATGATTGCTTTGCAATGTTTTAGGCACTCTGTAGCATTTACTGGGATTTTATGGGAATTTTTGGGGCTTTCAGACCTAATTGCATTTTTTCCTGAAACTTTATAGATTTTTTTCTCTTTACATTAGGTCCTTCCTCAGATATAACTTTAATTGTTGTGAGACATCTCAGTCCTCTACAGATTAAGACCCTTGGGTCATCCTAAATACCTTATTTAGACCTTAAAAAATATCAGGATGTTACATTTAGCATGCAAAATACATGGGGTACCTTGTGAACATGCTTGTGTGGCTATTAAGCTAGTAAATGGTAATGTTACACTTCTGTTGATGAATGCTTTAAACTTGTTGCACAAGAGAAAATATATTGAAACACATGATTGTTTATGTCCTGCTACACCGACTGAGGCAGATTTGATGACAAAGATATTATTAGATCCTCCAATCACTACAAGGCCTCCAGGGAGGCCAAAAAGGAAAAAGAAGGGAATCTCAATTTCAAAACAAAAAGATTTATCATTGTGGGAGATGCCTTGAGGCTAGACATACAATAAGGACATACAAAAATCCAAATCCCATTTGACAACCTTAGGTGTTATACATGCTTTTGGTAGTAACTTTTTGTGAATATGTCTATAGACACCAAGACAGTAAATTCTTACAACCCCTGTAGTTTTTTTTGGTGGGTTGAGAAGTTGGTGTAATCACCACATAGATATTTATATGAATATGTGGCCACTAATATTTGTAAGTTTTATATTATCAACTTATATGATCAGTCTATACTTTATACGTTGTCAAAATTGGTTGATATACTTGTTAAAGCATGCACATGCAGTTGTAATTATATACATTGGCAAAACAAGGAGAAATGGTTGTTAATTAATTGTACGAAGTTGTTAAAACGGCCTAATAAGTTGTCAAAAAGGCCTTATAAGTTGTTAAAATGCCCAAGTGGACTTGTCACCACATGCATCACAAGTCATCACATTGTTTAAAACAAGATGTCAAAACACGCATACCAAGTTGTCAAAAAGGCCTCATAAGTTGTTAAATAACCCCGATGGACTTGTCACCATATGCATCACAAGTTTTCACAATGTTCGGAATGAGTTTTCAAAACATACACATGAAGTTGTTAAAGTATGCATACAAAGTTGTCAAAATGGCCTAATAACAACTAAATGGTTGCACATGTGCTTTTCATCACACCTTACTAAGTTGTAAATGGTTGCACATGTGCTTGTCATCATACCCTGATAAATTGTCAAAGGGTCCATTATGGAATTATTAAAACATGCATAACAAGTTGTTAATATATGCTGTGAAGTTATTAATTAATTGCTAAAATAAAGTCAAACATTTGTTGTAATTGTCATTCTATGTTGACAAAATAAAGTCACACACTTCTTACAACAATCTAAGTCTACCTTAATACAAAATGAACTTAATTTCATATATACATGGCATGACTACTCCAAAAACAAAAATCCCTTACTACATTTGGAAGTTAATTTCCTACATACATAACATGACTACTCCACATTCTCTTTCTTCCCATTTGTTTATTTGTTTCCTTCTAGAGTATATAAGACCTTATAAGCATGTATGTTCTTCTCATGCATGATCAGCCATCATAAGCATCTAATTTTCATCCCCTAAATCTATTGATGTGAGAACTTTGTCATTGTATACACATATTTGTCTTAGGGTACACCATTCGATCCTTCCAACCATGATAGAACATAGACACCACAAGAATCCCTAAAGTGAAAATTGTAACATCCTGATATTTTCAAGGTCTAAATGGAGTGTTCAAGATGAACTAAGGGCTTTAGTCTATAGAGAATTGAGGGATCTCACAAAAATTAAAGTGAAATCCAGGGAAGGACCTCTATGCAAAGAGGAAAAATTCCATAAAATTTTAGGACAAAATGCAGATAGGTCCAAGAGCCCAAAAATTCCCATAAAATCCCAAAAAATAGTAGAGGGTGTCCAAAATAGTATGGAGTGATCAGAATGATGTTTTGAGATCTGAGTAATTTATTATGAATTTTTGAATATTTTCATAATTTTTTGTTAGACCGAGTTTTTGGCAAAAACTAATATTTTCAGATATATTGGAACTCAATGTTCTTGATTGGGATATGGAAAAATTAGTACATTATTTTAGAAATTTTTGATGCAGTAAAATTAGAAAAGAGAAACCAGTTATGTGAGCAAAAACCCTTGAAAATCAGTAAATTATCGGTAAAAAGGGTTTTACAGAAAAATTTATTTTGGGAGTTCTACATGTCCAAAAATTCTGAAATTTTAAAGGTAGCCTCCTGGTATTTTTAGAGAATTTTGGTGAATGTTTCAGAAGTTTTGGACAATGACATAATTTTCTAGAAATTTTCAATTTTTGGGACGATATAGTAGAAATTATCGGTATAATCTAAGACAAATGGAATGCCTGGGACCCACATAAGTTGGCGCCAATTTAGATTGAAGAAGGAGGCAGATTTTTGGCATGTGAAAAGGTAGAATTTTGTAGAAAAGGACACTTGTCAAAAAAGGGGAAAAAATTGGGAAAATTACAACTAAAGACCAATAAATATTTGAACTTTGACTCTTCCCCTTCAACTATAAATAGACGTCCTCCTCTGTTCATAACCGTGATCCCCTCTCCTTTTAAAGCTCTCCCACCCTCTCTTAAAGTAAACCCTTTCCGGTAGGATTTTGAGCGGTCCTGGCCCGGTCTTCGATCAAAGTAAGTTTTGGTTCCCTCTCTCTTTTAAATTCCTTTATTTTTGATCAGTTATTAGAGTAGTTTAAGGGGAGGTTTTATCCAATTGGGCAGGCTTAGATAGTGAGCCTAAGGGGAGATTTTGTCCAACTATCTTGTCCTAAACTAGCCTTCCTAAGGAGAAGTGTTGCCCAATTTTTCAAGACTAAGATGGCATTTCCTAGGGAAAGGTGTTATCTGACTATCCTAGACTGAGATACATTTCCTAGGGGGAGGTGTTGTCTGACTATCCCAGACTATGGTAGCATTTCCTAAGGGGAGATGTTATTTGATTGTCGCGATAGAGATGTAGTTTCTAAGGGGGAGATGTTGCCTAATTGTTAGGAGGTCTAGCGGGCACATCTAAAGGAAGATGTTGCCCAATTGTCCTGGCCAAGGCAGTGGAGACAGATCAGCAGCAAGGACTGGCTGCACAGGGTAGACAACAGAGGGGTACAGGTAGGGGACAGATACGGTGTAGGTAAGGGAAGGATACGGTCCAGGTAGTAGGGAACCTAGACCTTAAGGGGTACAAAAAAGGAAGGGCGGTAGTATACCGATAGGGGCATACTATAATGCCATATATTGTGGTCTGTATAGGTGTTACAAAGGAATGAACCAATGACCCAGAAGTGCCAAAAACAAAGGAACAATGCACCTGCACTGATCTGACACCATATTTACATGGTTTTCTTGAGTATTTTCTTACTAAATTGCACACTTTTACCCTCATTATGCATTGTAATTAGAGTTTTTGGATTACATGATTCATACTTTGCATTTTGTTGATTTAAGGGTAAATATATGATTATTTTTCTCTCCTTTATTTGATTGCTTTACTTGCCTCGGAAAATTCTTTATTATGATTGTTTTCAAGCAATCAAAGAAAAAATTAGAGCCTAGGATGGAGCATTGATGAAGCCACCAAATCTTGAAGGTCCAAGTCAAAATAGGAAACCTTCTGGAAGCCAAATGAAAATAAGAAACCTTCTGGAAGTCAAATCAAGATAGGAAACCTTATGGAAGGCAATTTGAGGTCGCAATTTAGACAATCTAAATGAAGCTATGCGTTTTGGAAGAAAAATCAAAACAAGAAACCTTTTAGAAGGCTAGGTTGCGACATGGCATGCTGAGGTCATGACCTGAGTGCGTGATCTGCAAGTTAGGGTTTTGAAGTAGGTTTCCTAAGGAGCCTAAATAAAAGGGAGGTTATGATTTTTCAAGAGGAGGCTTGGACTTGTGAGATCTCACAGATGGCAGCCGCAAGAGTTTTCTCTCCATCCTCTTCCTTTCCTTTACTCACCAACACCCTAGCCTCCATCCATCAAACCACCAAATTCCTCACCTTACCTAAGCATCTCTCATGGATTCAACAATCAAACGTGATTGCGAGAGATCTGTAGCCATGAGAGGCTAAAGCCCTTAGCCTCTCGATGATGGGAAGCAAGGCTTGAGCTCAAAGGAATAACCAGGGGAGTCGTATTTCAATTTAGATTTCTTTCTTTTGTAGAATTTCCTAGATCTAGGATTTTTACTTTGGATGTTGAGGATTGTGGATTATGATTGTAATTCATGTTATCTAGATTGTTATGCATGAGATTGATGTATGAATTTTGGTTTAATTTTTATATAAGCTTTAGACTTTATGCATGTCAATTTATTTGTCATGATTGTGATTGAATTAATTGCTCATGCATCATCTCAAATTGTTGATTAACAATTTGAGATCATTCATCATCTTTCTTTGTGCACTCTAAGGGGCTTAACAACAATTTAATTGAAGTTAATTAACCTAGGATCCTAGGAAAGTTTTTATTAATTAAACCGTTGGACTCAAGTGACCACTTGGGGTTTTTCACTTGAACTTAGAGATTCAAAAACTCTTTTATCTTTTGAAAGAGCAAGGATAGCCGAGCAAACATCACCGAGGGACTGTTTTATCATACCGTTTTTATCCAAATCTATATTTCTAAACCTAAAATTCCAAAAAGATTTTCCCTTTATTTTCTTGCACCAAAAACCCCCCTTTTAATTCAATAGTTTGAAAATTAGTTCTTAGAAATTTCAATTTGCGCTTCTCGAGAAGAATGATTGGTTGTACCTTATACTACATTCTAGTTGGTGCAATCATTCTGACAAACCAATTTAGGCGACAGTCTTAGTCTGGTTGGTCTCTCTCACATTCACTTGTGGCCTAATTTTTGCAATGCTTTTTCTTCTCATATTTTTAAGTCCTTCCAAATTAGTTTATTACTCCTCTAGTTCTAAATATCGTTTAAAATTCAGAGGTTTGTTTTAATCCTAATTATAATACCTCAATCTCATTTGTCCTCATATATTTATCATTTTTCCCTAATTACCCTTATAGGATATTTTATATTGCTAATGTTTCAACATAAATAATTAAATGTGGGAACATTTTCAAAAAATCAGCACCATTTGTTTTAATAAATAACCAACTTACCTAATTTTTTAAATCTACTTACTTTTCACTTTTAGGATTAGAGGGAATATTATGTTATCCAAAAACTCCTATTTTCTATTTAATTTTCAGATTTAGGATTGAAGGGAATATTATGTCACCCGAAGACTCCTATTTTCTATAAAACTAATTTCTTAACTGTAAATTAATTCATAGCTCAAATTCTTCAAATGTTTTTTTTTCAAAGTCCTTGCATTCTTGCAATCGTTATTTTCATTGAGACTTGTAGTAGGTTTTATTTATTGGAGGGGTTGAGCTCAATGATCCTTAAAAAGGTGAATAGTCATGCATTCATGACATGATTAAGCTCAACATATCATATTATTGATGTAATCATGAGTGCATCTCAAAATTTCCTGGTTATAACAATTCATTCTAAAATTCTCACTTTCACTTTGGTTTGAGAATAAATACCTGCACATGTTTTGTTGTGTCCATAAGCTTTTGGTATGTAGGATTATTCTGTCTAATCTTATCCTTTAATACCGAGCAATTGCCCTGGCCTATCGTTTTTGTTTCAGGAAATATTTTACTTCTCTGCATCCCATATAGAGTCATCTTCCTCAAAATTATAAAAGACATGGGTAAAACAGAAGCATGCCCAGTGTTTGTCTTATTGGAACAAAAAAACTTACTGATCCCTCCCAAAATGTCATCAACACTAAACAATTGAGCTTCAATTGGAGATGCATTATCGGGTGAAAAATTACAAAGCAGCTTTTCTCTTAGGTAGTATGGTTCCTTTGGCATAAAGAACTCAGAAGTTAGAACCATGTACCAACAAATTAGACCATGGCACAGCAACAAGTCACTGCGTCTGCTGATTTTTGCACATTCTGAACTATCATGGTAGCAAATGCTTCTTTAGACTGTCTTTCTGTCAGTTTTATTGATGAAATTGACTTTAAAGCATCTGTATTATCCTCCTTTGATCCATCAAGGTTTAAAAAAGCTCATGCAACTTCTTGGATAAGCTAATGAGGATGATTCTGCTATATATGATATGCACAACTATCTGAGTATCTTTATCGTCAGAAATCAGCAACGAGCAGGCTCCAAGAAGTTATAATATGAGGCTGATCATGGCACTTTAAAGGTCTAATACTCTTATATATATGCTATTGCACAAAGCATTGGAGTTGGTGTTTGCTTATTAAATTATCTTAAAGAAGCATGGGAAGGGTTATTTAGGGTGAAGAATGTGATTGCTAGAATCTTGTTTTCCTGATTCTTGAACAGTGACATAGTATTGTAGGGCTTTCAATGGCGAATTTACAGAAGAATTTGAGAGCAAATACTTGTAAAGTTTTCTCTTTCACTAAAATCGGAGCTTTGTAGCATGTACGGTTGTTTTGTTTACTCTTGTTCTTAATTCAAACAGAGAAAGCACCCTTTAGCCCATCCTTTTTAATCTCAGGAATATTACACTTTTATTGACTTGTGTGCAAGTTATCTCCATCAAAACTCCACCAAAAATACAAGAACATTTACTCATAAATGCAAGAATCCAAATACCATTTTTGATGATATGACTCCATCATTGCTGAAACTCCATCAAAACTAATAATGATGGTGATATAACTATTTTTAAGGTCTTAAAAGTGGATAGGGAATCCAACATCATTAACAGAGCTCCAAATTGATGGTCGCAGTCAATTTGATTCGTGATATTAAATCTCACTTCATTGCAACGACTTGAACTCATGCAATTGTCTAAATTGGTCTCTCTTCCATAATCTATCAAAGTGTCACATCATTAAAGAAGCTTAAGCTCATAAAGTACTCTGTTTTGACATCACATGCATCCAAAGTCCATAAGGAATCAAACATATATCACTACGTACCATCTTCAAAATAATTATCATTCCATATGTTTTTGTGGAATAAAAAGTTGGTGTGTTATTACCTTCATTTCTAGGTCCCCTGTTATTTGTTACTTGTTAGAATAAAAGGAGAGATTGTAATAAAGAAGGGGGGAATTCATAATTTGAATTTCACAGTTCATACAAACTTTAGATTTGGCCCTTGAGATTTCTTGTTTGATGCTTCAACACCCTGCACATATGGAGTGGGAAAAATCACATTATATATGTCTTTCAAAATCAAATGTTGATTACTTGATGTTGTTTTATAGCATAGGATCTTTTATATTGTGATCGGACAAATTTATATTTGTCTTTTTTAAATACTTGTTGGTCAACAAAATGTTAATTAATGTAATTTATCACATTTTCTAAAATTGAAAAGCATGTTGAAATTTATGAAATGGCATTTTAAAATTGATAAATCTTTATTTAAAATGCACATAAAAGTAACTTTTTATTTGTAAATTAGAAAATAATAATTTGGATTTAAATTTTATGAAGAAAGAAGGGGGAAATATAAATAAAATGATAAGGGTATATTTGTCCACTTATAATTAGCTCTCCTCTACTCACCTCCCCGGTAACTAAACAGTGATACTACCTCCAATTCTAAATATAAAACTTAATTGATTTTTTTGAAAAGATTAAGGAAACTAAATAAAGTTATTTATAGTATTTATATTTAATTTTTTTCTTTACACTAATTATTGTGACTTATTAAATAATATATAATTCAATGATATACAACACACACTATGACTAAGTTATTTATTATTTTTTTTAATCTCTAAAAAAAGTCAATTAGATCTTATATTTATAATTGGAGGGAATTATAATTATTTAAATATCTCCCCTTCCCCATTTCACTAAACACACCAGACCCCTCGTTGGATGAAACAATTTTAAAAGAAGTCAAATGCTATAGTTTCTAGATGTTGTTTTAATTTTAATAGCATAGGATCTCACATCTTGTGATCATCATAGATATTTGTTTTTCTCTTTTTCAAATACTTGTTCGCCAACGAAATGTTAGTTACCGTTGTTGAATGACGAATGCAATACTTGCTCATCGGTAGAATGTTAGTTAATGTTGTTAAATACCAGTTGCATTGAATATTCTTTGCCTTCCTTCCAGTATTGTTTCGCTTTTAGCCTCTCATGAAGCATCCAGAAAAGGCTATATATATATAATACAATTACCATGCTTCATTCTGGTAGATACATCAACACATAATCACCCCATCAATTGCACTTGCCACGTTACTACAAAATATACATTTTAAGTTCCTATACAATATCTGTTTTTTAAATTAGGGACGCTGACAAGTGAGATGGTGGCATTTTTGTAATTATGGACTCAAAAAAATTAGGCGAGAAAACTTTTCATATCCTAAATTATAATTGAGGACGTAAAAAGTGGGAATCCATATCCCGAATTATAATGGGGGACGTGAATTCCCCTTTCACAGAAAGGGAATTATGTCCCCAATTACATATTGGGGACGTGGATAATTATTCAAGTCCCCAATATGTATTTGGAGACGTGAATTTCCCATCCACGAAAGGGAAATTCAAGTCCCCAATTATAATTAGGACATGGATTCCTACTTTCCACATCCCCAATTAAAATTTGGGGCATGGAAAAGTTTTGGATAAATTTTTTCAAAAACCTTCGTGTGCTTGTACTCATCCCTTTTTTTTACTATAAAAGTTTTATTTCTCTCTTCTTTATCAAACCCATCTGACCTCATTCTCTCTTCTCTCCTCCCCATTCTCCTTCATGGTCATTATTCATTCTTGCTTATT
>JBAGKO010000002.1:7589851-7611070 GCA_037177275.1 Acacia concinna | reverse complement strand
AAGACCAATTTGGGCTTTGCAATTTCAAATGGTATTTAAATGTCATTTTCCCAATAATGTAATTAGTTTTCCTAAAATTTTCTAAAATAGTCAACTAAGTGTCTGTTTGGTACCATGGTTTAAAAATAGTTTTTATGAATTCCGAAGTAAGTATGTGAGAGTAGTTTTGTCTCAGCTTGCACAAACCGCGGTTTCAAGAGTGAAAACAAACAAGCACTAAGTCTTTTATATATGACCAGATATAGTAAGATTTAGAAAAACTACTAGAAAGAGTTGACTCGCAGTTTGCTTATGCTCAGAATCAAACACCCTTGCAACCTGTTAATAAAGTTTTCATTTCTTGTACCATCATACTCTCAAATTTAATCTTTCAGGACTTTATTAACAAAATTGGAATAGCGATATAAGGTATGTGTAACTAAACTTCTCATAGGAATTAAGGGTAGTAGTATTATTTTGTTCGGAAAAATAATGATCCTGTAAAAGGATTTAATGGTTATATTTCATAAGGGTGGAAATTCAGTTACACCTCCAGTAGGAAACGAAGGAAGGCTGTGCTAATATGATCTGAAGGGGGAAGGTATGATCACGAGGCGAGTAAATCTGTAATAGTATCTTGTATAAAAGAGGACAAGATTTTTCTATCACCCGCATCATATTTGGTCACCCCTGGATATCTATCTTTGTGTAATTTTAATCAGTCTGTCAAGTATGGTATTAGAGCTTTGAAGAAAAAATAATATGAAAGCCTTAGTCCCTAGCTTATATTACAACTTTTTGTGCTTATATGTCTATGCCTAGATCACCTAAAGTAACAAGAATAAGAAAAGAAATTATAATTTTAAAAGCTACTGAAAAAAAATATTTGAAAAACCATAAAACTTAGACGAATTAGTTAGAAGTAGAATTAGATATTTAATAAAACACTTAAAACAATAATTAAGAGATATTTCTCAATGAATATAATAAAGGTATTAGAATCTAGAATTTATGGAATTGAATTTATAAATTACCTGATAATTCCTATATACCTTATACACATAATGAAATGGAAACTGATTGTATATTTACACCTTTTATAGTAGGAGGAAATGGAGATAATGTGTATAACCAAGTAAATTGGACTAACATGTATTTAATGAAACAATTAAGAAGTTATATAAATAAGAATATAGAAGAATTATTACATATATATACTTTAGATCAATTAATAGAAAAATTACCCGAAGATACAAGACAAAATAATAGATAAGGAGGTACAAAGTAAAAAATTGGAAAGACTGAAAGAATTAGGAAAACCTTTAGAATAAAAATTATATGATATGAAAATGGATATTCAGGATAATACAAATGAAATAGCTCATATAAATGAAAATATAAAGAAAATAATGCAATTATTAGAAATTAGAAAACAAGTAGAACCTATAGAACAAACATCACAAATGAATATGCTAAGAATATTAGACCAAATAGAACAAGAAGAAATAAGTCAACAAAGAATAAGAAATCAATCACTAGATGAAAATATGAAACAAATAAGAATAATGACAAAAAAAAGAAAAGGACAAAAAGTAATAAATAAAAACTTATGGACTATACATGAAGAAATAGAAAAAATAGATTTAGAAAGAGCTCGTGAGAGAAATGGAATAATCCTAAAACAAGAAAGAGAAAACATAAATTTGGATTAAGAAGAAAGTAACAGAATAGCTGAAATTGCATGTCATATAGGATCAGGAATAGATTATTTAATAGAAATAATAAAACTACCAATAAAAAATGAACAAATTAACCAATCTAAAAAAATGAATATGAATATGTTAAATACTTTAGAAGAAGTTGATGAATTAAGTGAAGAAGACGTAGAAAACTTTATAGGTCAAGAAGAAGAGAATTTAGAAAATATAAAAAGGGAATTTGGACACTTAACAAAAATAGAAAATATAGAAGAAAATGGACAAATAAACATGGAAATAGACGGTGGTATAACATTTAAAAATCAACCAAAAAAATATACCAAGAATGTCAAATTTACTCATTTTTGAGTCTATCATAAAACTGATTAAAAAATTTTCATTTTTTAAAGTCTTTTCTGATAAATAAATTAAAATTGTCTGTCTTTAATAGTAGTTCTATTTAATAGTAGTTGTATGCTATGTGATCTCTAGAAGTAATCACCTAACATTATACAGAGGTATAAGTTTTCGTTATTTGACGAAGGAGGCGGTCAGGGTTAAATAGGGGTGAAGATTTTACATGCGGTGGGATCGAATGCAATTACGAAGCCAACCCTCGCCGTTATATTCATTCTGGGCGTACAGAGAGGGACTAAACGCAATAGAAAGAGATCCTCTTCGTCTATATATTTCTCAGATTTCTCTGCACTTCCTTCTCCAGTTTCTAAGCCTAAACACCCGCCAGTTCAGCTCTCCGTGTATGTCTCTCTCTCTCTCTCTCTCTCTCACCTCACCCCCGTGCCCATCTGCTCCCTTTGCATAAGATTTCACCGCCAATGCATTCAATTTCACTTCTAGAAGAAGCATTTCTGGTTGGTTTTATTTTGTCCCCTGGTTCCTCAATTTCATCTTTTGACTTGGAAATCTCTTTTTTTTTTTAAAAAAAAAAAATTATAGTTGTCCCGCAGGTTTCATGATTTGGGGGGCTTTTGTTTGATTAATCCTCAATTATCGTCTGTGTGTCTTTCAGAGTTGATATCCTGGGTAAAGAACCTCTTACGGAATTGTATAGCTTCTAAGTATGTTTCAATTATCATATCCTCTTCGTTAAGGCTTTTGCATCTTTGCCGCAATTTAATTCATCGGCCCTGTTAATTCCCTTTCTTCCATGTTTTTTTGCTGGGTATTGTTATGCTAATATCTACTTAATTTTAAAGTGTTAATTTATTTTTTCGATTTACGTTTGCCAGAACTTGCTTCGACAAAGAAAGGCTGGCCATAGCATATGATCCATGAGTGATTTTTGTGATGCTTGCTAACTTCGTGCAAGCGGCTATGCAACTTGAATGAAAGTCAGTTTTTGAAGCATGAATCAAGAAGTGGTTGATGATGTAACATCATTGGAGGTGGTTGAGGGTGCGCAACATCAGAGTAAAGAGGACGAGTATTCATTGAAACCTGAAAACTGCCCATTGTTCAAACCCCAAGAGGTTCTGGCATCTTCTGCGCATGAGTTTTCACAGATCTCACCGCAGGAATATGATGATATTGAAAAAAATGAAAATGCTGGCGAAACTATGAGCCATGCAACTGCATCAGAACATCCGGATATTGAGCAATTTTTTGTTGGTGATGGTTTCATGGTTGAAGAATTAACCGTAAAAAGTTACAATGGTTCTTGTTTAGATATTGGTACATCAAACAAACGGGAGGGGTTTTATAGTAGGCAGAGCCAATGGGGGCATCTTTATCAGCTAACTGGTGATCCAGGAGTTGGAAATTCACAAAGTCATACTGCGCACAGAAATAACGTTCTGGATACTTCTAATGCCTGGGAGGATGTTGGGTCTGCATCTTTCCAAGAATTATCGGCTACAAAATCACTTAGTGATGATCAGAACAAAGTCCTAGAACACTTGACAACAGCTGAAAACAAAGGGGTTGTTGGTGATGTTCATCGAGGAATACGAACAAAAATTATATCCAAGTCAGGCTTTTCTGAGTATTTTATCAAGCATACATTGAAGGGTAAGGGTATTTTATGTAAAGGTCCATCTTCGGACTGCTTCCATGTTGACTCTAAAGATATGAATCAGATGAAAGTTGGCATTGGTATTACTCAGATGGATTCCAATGCTTCATTGAGCTCTGCTTCCAAAACCGAGAAGTCATCTTCTTCTAGTGCTGCTGTGCCAAGACCTGATGGGTTTGACTGCAATGGCGTGACTCTAAGAGAGTGGTTGAAAGCTGGGCACCAAAAGGTAAGCAAAGCTGTGCGGTTGCATATATTTAGGAATATTGTTGATCTGGTTGAAACCGCTCACTCTCAGGGAGCAGCATTGCTTAAACTTCGGCCATCTTATTTTAAAATGCTCCCATCAAACCAGGTCATGTACCTTGGCTTACCTATTCACCAGCAAACATATGAAAGTGCTGTAAATTCTGAAATTCTTACTTCAGATGATTCTTTGGTTAGAAAAAGGGCATCAGAGCATGAGTTTTATCCATCTCTTGATATGTGGTCAAAGAAACAAAAATTTAATGAGAGTGTGACAGTTGCTGGGAATTGGAGTCAGTTTTCTCCAAGATCTGACATGTTTTTTCGAAATGCTAGTGATGGTAAAGTCAATGCAGTTGGACATCTGCGAATGTCTGGCATCCCTTGTATGTCTAAGGTAGGCCAATTGCAGTTAACTTCTGTAAGTGAAAGATTGGAAAACTCATGGTATACAAGCCCTGAAGGAGGCTGCACTAGATCATCGAATATCTACTGTTTGGGTGTTCTTCTTTTTGAGGTGGGTAAAAAAGTTGGTGAATGTGCTTTCTTCATTATTCAGATGCAATTTACTTCTGTTCTTTTATTATGTCGATTCTTTTCAATTGAGTCTCATTTCCCAGTGAGATTGTTTTACTTTTGGAAAGTTGACCTTTTGCCGTAGTAGTATTTCTAAACAAAATATAGCGGTAAAGCCAACACCCACGTATAAATAAGTTGCTTTTAGCATTTAGTAACACTCGTGACTATTCGAGTGAAGCTCCATGAGTAACTAGCCATTAGATCCATAACTTAGTTACGTAGGCAAATGCCAAAATGACAAAAAGGTAACACCCTTGTGAACCTAATTCCTTTAGGCCATGATTTGTGAATGTGTAGCTTAAGGAATAAGGAGATCATAGGAGTAAGGAAGGACCAATGTGAATTATAGTGAGTTCTAGGGTGAGGCTTTCCCGTAATATCTCATTATGGGATACTAGAGGCTTGGGTGGAGAAAGAAAGTCATCAGGGTGGTATTTGAGATGGAATGTTGAGTGAGGACTGAAAAACAAAATTAATAACTTGTGTGGAGAGACTAGCCTTTCAAAAGTTGGAGAATGTTTTTACTTATTCTCTCTCTCTTTTAACTGTATTCAATCAATTATTTTGCATAATCCTAGGTTATATGTAGAGGTTTCCATCAGTTTTCTTGTTAGAGCATTGCATTCCTGTGTGGTGGTATTAGAACCTGAAAAAATATGAATAGAAATAGGAGAAAAGGGAAGAAAGATAAATGCTAGAACCAAAATCTAGTTCTAGGGGAAAAGAGGAAAAAAGGTTACAGTCAGAATCTGAAACTCTAGTCAGAGAGGAGAGTGGAGAGACTAGAACCAGAATCTGAGTTCTAGAGGAAAGGGGAGATAATCATAATAATAATTTCATTCATCCATAATGTCACTACAACACATAACAAGCTTATATAGACATACTAGAAATAACTACTAATAACTATCTATGTCCTAGATAAGATTTAACAATAACTTATTGATAAAATAACTACGGCGTAAACCCACTTGCGAAGGAACCCTTAGGTTTTCAAGGCATTGGGTTCTCACCAATGTTTGCGTTATTCAAGTCGGCATTCTCACTTCCGCTTCGTCCACCATTGCCCACGTTGGTCCTTCTCTCTAAGGTGAACCGCTCCCCTACCGATGCATTTTTACATCCTACAACTTTGGTAGATCGCTTAGCCCCGTTTGCCTTGGGCGCAAGAGCACTCTATTAGTGAGCTATTATGCAATCTTTCAAAGGTGGCTGCTTCTAGGCAACCTGATGGCTGTCTCCTTATCCATCTGTTGGATCCTAACAAGTAGTCAACATAAGAGGAGAGCATCAAGTTGAAGCATTGAAAAATGAATTTCATGAAATGAAGGAAGAGATTCATTGATTTTCAAAGTGATGATATAGCCTTGTGAAGAGGTAATAGAAATGTAGAGCTTGTGTCATAGCATAGTAAAATGGAAGGAAATTGTAGAAGGCCATCAAATTTCCTCAGCTTGAGTCTTTTGAAGGATCAAACATTTCATTTATGCAAAAGGATGGGAACAAATTCATAAGATTTTGACTTCCCCTGTTTTCTGATGAAGACTTGATGGAATGGTTGTATAGTGTTGTACAATACGTTGCCATGAATAACATGAGTGTGGAGATATTGGATGCTGTAGCTATGTTTATGCCTCTAGAAGTGAATGCTTTCAATTGCAATGATTGGAAACAAGAAGTCAAGAACATCAAATTAGGAATTGGATTGAGTCGAAGAAAGAACACTTGGAGCTTTTAGGGCTGAAGATGAAGTAGAGAAGACCATGAGATGGTAGATCAAATTTTTATCAGGGCTTTTTAGAGAACTATTAAAGAAAGAAATATAACCATAGTGTTGAGGCAAGTGTTTCACCTAAGGGGTGAATTGGGTGATTAAAAATGTAACTCTCTAATCATAGAAATAAAACACAATCATTATATTGGGTTCAGTCCAACTCCTTGACCTATGTCCAATTTCTCATTATTCCACTGAGTTACCACTATCTTCTAAGATTTCAATGGGCTTTTGGTGCCACAGTACAGACTCAATTGAACACTTAAGAGATCACTACTTCTTACAATGTGTAATCCAAGTCCCCACTCAGTCCCTCTACCTTGAGTATGTCACAATAGATAAAATGAATGATATTAAGTACTTTTTCACAGAGTTGTTAAATAAACACTGAAGCTCAATAAAGATAGTAAAACTATGAAGCTTAGGATGACACTTAATAAACCAGTAAGTCGTTAGTTGGGCATCTTAAATGACTTCGCCCATTATAGTTTGTCCGAGGTTTATAATTGTTGAAGTATCCGTTGTAACTCATTTTAAAGTCCGTTGGTCTTGATAGTTTCCTCAGAGTGAAGTAGTTATGATATACAAAGAATTATACCCTCTGATAAGAAATATTAGCCATTGTGATCAGAGAGAGAATGTTCTTTGTCGCGTAGGTAGTTGGTAGTTCACATTAATGGTGCATTTACTGTTCTGATATAAAAAGTGATTTTGCAAATCTGAGCTGCTATCTTGTGAAATCCACTTGCTATGTGTTACTTAGTGGGTAATAAAAATTGAGAAATCATTAGTAATAAATGGGTATTAAAGAAATCAACATATTACTGATTTACAAATTATGCGACAATGCTCTGTTTTCTATGTTTATGAGTGTGACACAACCCTCGTGTTTTCATATAAGACTTAAGTCTTTATGATATTTTAGACATAAGAAGAAAAACTTAAGTCTTAGAGAAATCAAGACTAGAGTCTTCGACTTTGAAAGCATGATCATTTCAAAACAAGTCATGTGAGAACACCTCAGCCAGAGACTTGAGTTTTGCTTTGAAGACAATTATTGTTTTGTGAAAAATAATCATTTGTGAGAACACCTCACCTTCTCACACTGGAGTCTTTGTTTGGAAAAATTTGGATATATATTTTTGAAACTAAGTCAAGTATAAATAATTTTGATTTTCAGAAACATATTGATCCCAGTCATTTATGAGGAAGATTTATTGCAATTTTGATCATGAGTAAGAATGTGTAAACTTAGGATCTTTGAAGAAATTATTTTCAAAAGTTTTTGGGGTGTTCTAGTTTAGACCCTCCAAGACTTGGGTCTTGGGATTGACTGCACAGTGAGTCACTCGCTGAGGAATAAAGCTCAAGACTCGCGTCTTGGCCATGTCACAACCACTAGTGACCAGCTGTAGCTGTGCATCAGGTGTCAACACTTGAGTCTTGGTTGAAGCCAAGATTCGAGTCTTGACTTGGTTACAATTGACCAGCCGTTGTAACATTGAGACGCAATGAGTGACTCGCTGTGTGTCAAGGTCACTTAGACCCAAGTGTTGGACTTGTTTCAACAGCAAGTGACTTGCTGTTGAAACTTCCCACAACAGTGAGTGACTCATTGTTGTAGGTAAATTCTTCATGTTTCTCCTTCAACACTCGAGTGTTTACAAACCCAAGACTTGAGTTTTCTTTTAAGCATTTTCAGAACATGATTTGGCAAAGTATTTTGTTAAGTTTTCTTTGCCAAACAACTTTATATCTAATTTATTTCTAATACAAGGTTTGGTTATCATCAAAACATAAAATCTAACACATAGGTGCTGGTGATGAAATTAAAGCATGGGCAGCATCACTAGTGCTTCTACTGCAAGCAAATTAAGGAAACGCTCACACAAATTGTTTGATTTTGAATCTGCAATAAGTCAGGAACGAGTGCTTTGTTTTAAATGTGAAGAGAAATTTGGACCTAACCATAAATGGAAGGACAAGGCACTATAGTTTTTAATTATATCTAAAGAGAATGAAGAGGGATTTAAGAATTCAAAGGAGGAAACACTATCCTAAAATCTATCAAATTGATTTATAATAGATCTGAATATTATGGAACTGGTACATGTCTCTTAATGAATATTTTGAAATTGGTACTTGTCACTTATATCAAGTCAAGCTATGTTGACTAAATAGCTAGCTAATGGGCTTGGGCCTTAGGCCAAGACAAAAACAAAAGCATTTTGTAATCTCTCTAAGGCAAACATTGCCCATCATATCTCTATGCAACCACCTGAAGTGTAGCTTACCTCTTTATTGCTCAGTTGAATGCATCTGAAGATCAAGTTCTACATGCTCTATTTTGCTATATAGCTCCTAATCAGTTTTTAAAGAAACTATCTTTAAATTGCTACACGAGATATAGGTTGCCAGCTGCAGTAAAACTCTCATCACTTATCACCTTTAGTAATGCATGCACACATAATATCTATTAGTGCATCAAGTAAATTTCTATACTCTGCCTCATGGTAGTCAAAATCGTTCGATTCACGATCCGAATCGGATGAACCGCAGAAGCCTTACCTAGGAGAGATTCAAATCACACTTGGTATCGTCTTGGAGTGTGAATCATGGCCGAATCGTTTGATTCACACCGAAATTGCCTAAATCGCATATCTGCTGCGATGCATGTGATTCTACAGAAGCTTTGGTGAAGTGTTGCAGAGTCGGGCGCACACCATTTGGGTTGGATCTTGTCGCAACCCGGTTATAAAAAACCTACCTTGTGCTTTTTTTCTTCAAAAAAAAAAAAGAAAAAAGAAAAAATTGTTTCTTTAGATATTCAAATCACATGGCCTTTCTTTTCGGTTCAACCACTCAAACCTCAAAAGTGGGTTGTTACATATATGGCAATCAAATTTCTTTTTTCAAATTTTTTTTTGCCTACTATCTATTTTTAACCCATGGAAATAAATCTGATATAATATCAAAATATATCCTTTAAAAAGATATATTGTTTTGTAAAAACATATATTCCCTGCTATTCCCTCTCACTTGTATATTCCGATCAATTAAGGAAAGAGATCCTAATCAAACATAATCCCTTATATTTCTCACTTATATATCCCAATCAATCACATAAAAATATATCCCAATCAGATACCAAAAACTATATTTAAAAAATAATTATAAAAAACTATATTTTATTTCTATTTAATATCTACAAACATTTAACATTAACTTCAAATATTTTTATATGAAAATTACATTTATGCCATTCATACTAATTGATTATGAATCTTATGATTCATGATACAGTTCAATTTACGATTCTAAAAACAGACTTTCCGATTCACGATTTGAATCTCGATTTGACAACCTTGCTCTGCCTCAATAGTCCAATGAGCCACTACTTGTTCCCTCCATCAAATCAAAGCCATAGGATTTCATCCTAGACAAGGATGGCCTCCACTTGTATGTAACTCATTGTAGAGGAACTAGAAAATGTCACTACCCATCTTTGGCGAGTTGAAAATTTGTTGCTAAAGGAGTAGGAAATGCCTTAGACGCCAGCAAGGATATTTCTCTTAAATACCCATGAATATATATAGGGTGATGGTGCAGATTTAGCCAAACTATTTTGCTTTGAGTACCCAACACAACTATCTTTTGTTGGGTGCAAAAATAGACCTTGAACATGTTGTAAGGTAGCATATACAGCAATGCCATTAATCATAGTTAACTTTTGTTCTATTTGCATTTTGGGTCCCACTAGTCTTTTTTACTTTCTATTATTTTAATATATTTTTAGAAATATGAACCTGTTTTAATCTTTCACTTTCTCTTCTCCACAATTATCTTTTTTGCATTGTGGGTCCCACCTTTCTCCATTCTCCTCCTCCATAATTAAGTTTTGTCAATGAAAAGACAATAGTGCCCTTATTTTATTTTATTATAAGAGTATTTACAAAACAAAAATTGGTATTTACAAGACAGATAAACACATTTACAAGAAAATAGGATTTAAGAACATTTTGGTCATTCCAAAGAGAAATAAGAGAATTCACAAGACAAATAAAAGAATTTATAAGATAAATATTGGCATTTATTAGATAAAAATGTTTATGTCTACTTTTGGACTTAATAAAGTATAATTTATTAAAACAATAGAAAATGAGAAGACTGGTGGTCCTGGTGTGAAAAGTAACATACATTAACTATGGTTAACAGTGTTGCCACATATGCTAGTTGAAAAAATGTTTGTCTACTTTTGCACCCAATAAAAGATAATTTTGTTGGGTGCTCATAATAAAATAGTTCATTGTTAAATTTGGACCTTCTCTCATGTGTGTATATATATGTTGAGTCAAGAGATTTGTAACCTCAAACACTAAGACAATAAAAGTTTGCTGAAAAATGGGCTTTAGTTGCCTCTTCCAAGAGTCTCAAGAGTAAAATGACAAAGACACCGAAGTCCTAAGTCTGATGAAGCCACTTTAACAATGGAAATGGAAAAGAAATAAGCAAAACTAGGTCCCAATGCACTGACTGTTGAAAGGCCAGTTCTCTCCTTTCCAAAACCAGGAGTTCCCTCTCTTAACAGCAGCTACAAAACCCTGTAAAATCTTAATCAGCTTTCAAGCCCTCTCTTATCTTGATCAGCAGCTTTTTTCTTTTGTTTTGTCCCTTTTTTTGGCCTGGGAGGGTATTGTTCTGAGAATATCCTGTGTGTTACAGTGCCTGATGCATATTTGGGCCTATTCCTCACATGCATTTGGCTGATTTTGAGTATTAGATCCATCATCGCCCCCACTTCCAAAAACAAGCTTCACCCTGGTCCTCAAGGTGAAATATTGGGAGTTGGATGTTTAAACTTTCATAATCCTCCGTAGTATTGTCAGTCAGGAAGACTCTTCTATTTTATTAGAACTTGGATTGTACCATTAGCCATCTTTCGTATCTTTCTGACTTCTTCAGGCCGCGTCATTCAAATTTGTCTGTCAAGAAATTACGTTATGTTTGAGCCTGAACGGATAGCAGCAATGATTTCTTATGGTGGGATACATGAAAAACTTGATGGATCCTTGCTGTTTGAGGAAATTCCAGTTTACATGCCTCCTTTCCTATTAAATCCAGCACCTTATATGAACTACAGAACCAACCAAAAGTACATTAATACATAGCAGTGACCAAAAGAACTCCGGGCTTAAAATTCCTCCACCTTGGAGGCTTGGACCATGACAACATGGGATGAACTGAATGTGGTGGAGATGGAAGCAGAAACTTATTTAGCCTTTTATGAACTGGCTCCAGCATCTCAAAAGCTAGGAAGCCTTACCCCACGTCGTCCTTCATCTGTTTCTTAATGTATTTAATTAAACTGCATTGCTTTTGTGGCTTGGGCAGATTGTTTCGCTTAATCCAATGTGATACAGAAGTTTCCTGAACACTCACCCTGACATGCATAACTATTCAAAAAGGCTGCCAAGAGTTCACTTTGTTAGGAAATCCCATAATCTTTCCCTGCTAGTGCTTTAATCCAATGGAAGCTAGACTCACCACTTACTGATATTTGTTGCATTTGGCGCTGTATTTTGAAGTTTTCCTTTCATATTTACTTTTTTTTTTTTTAAACTTCTGTGGCTGCCTCGTTTCAAATGTAATGAAAATTATTATTGTGAGTATGATTTTTTTTAATTTCTTTTCAATCATTTATTTGGTATAACCAAAAGCAGCATGATTCATAATAAGCTTTGACTTCTGAAAGCTTTTCAGTGACAATAATATATTGTATTCCATCTTAATTCTCAATCAAGTCTTATTGATAAATAAGTAATTGAACATGATGTTGTTAACTGAGAAATTTTGTTCATTGCTTCCAGTTACTTGGCCATTTTGACTCGGAAGGAGCACATATGGCAGCAATGTCAGATCTCCAAGAAAGGATTCTTCCTCCGGGTTTTTTATCTGAAAATCCCAAGGAAGCTGGATTTTGTCTTCTGTTGCTACACCCCAAACCATCAGCCCGCCCAACAACCAGGTAATTCTATTTCCTTGTCAATAACGGATTTACTTCAAGCATTTTCCTTCTCTTTCTTTGTCTATTGTTTTAATTTGATGGAGTTCTTTATTTATAAGATGCAGAAATACCTTGAGTGAAATAATTTCTTGGTCTTTGAAAGATGATTCGGTCTCAATTTCATTCTCATTTCATTAACTTCAAGAGTATTGCGATATTATGATTACATTAATAACGTGTATTTACAAGATATGGGTGGTGTGAACCAACATGAAGCTAATATAGTCACCAACTGTCTAGTTGTCAATGAAATGTACCATGTGGGTTCCCATATTGGTATTGT
Organism: Acacia concinna; assembly: GCA_037177275.1. NCBI lineage: Eukaryota > Viridiplantae > Streptophyta > Magnoliopsida > Fabales > Fabaceae > Acacia > Acacia concinna. The sequence continues at coordinate 7,598,416 of JBAGKO010000002.1, read as the reverse complement.
GCTATGTCTTCATCTGGTATGATGCTTTGTCAGCTGGACACCTTGTGACTATATCAGCTTTATCTTACGTGGAGTCACATCTTTCTTAGCTATCAATTAACAGGTCAATATGAGAAAGATACCCATGATAAAATACTTTGACATTCAAATTTTGGAGGACTCAATTGAGATAAGATGTGTATTGAAGGCATATTTCTCTTTCAGTAGTGAATACAGATGCGGGCATGGTTTAATTAAATATGCTGCTAGTCCTTGGATTGTAGACCTTAAATCTGAGTTATGCTCATTTATGCTTTTGTGAACTCATGAATTTTGTTGTACAACAGGGAAATCCTACAATCTGAAGTGATAAATGGATTGCAGGAGGTTTATAGTGAGGACGTGTCATCAAGTATTGACCAAGAGGATGCGGAATCAGAGCTATTGCTGCATTTCCTCATTTCATTAAAAGAACAGAAGCAGGACGATACCTCCCAATTGGTTGAGCAAATCAGATGCTTGGAATCAGATATTGAAGATGTGGAGAGAAGGCATAACTCAAGAAAATCTTTGGTTTTGTCTAGCTCACAGAATAAATCAAGTTGTCTGAAAGAGAGTGTGCCCTTAGACAAGGAACCTTTGCATTTAGAAATGCTTCCCTCAACTCCCTCAATCACTAATGGAAATGAATTTACACTGATGAAAAACATATGCCAACTGGAAAGTGCTTATTTTTCCATGAGATCCAAAATTCAGATTGCTGAAATAGGGTCTGCAACTCACCCAGATCAGGATTTACTGAGAAATCGTGAGAACTGCTATCTGACTAGAAAAGATGAAGATAAGCATGGAAATTTAGATCCTATGGGAATTTTTTTTGATGGTTTGTGCAAGTATGCCCGTCATAGTAAGTTTGAGGTCCGGGGATTGCTAAGGAATGCAGATTTTAACAATCCTGCTAATGTAATCTGCTCTCTAAGCTTTGACCGGGATGGGGATTATTTTGCTGCTGCTGGAGTTTCAAAAAAGATAAAAATTTTTGAGTTTAACTCACTTTTCAATGACTCTGTTGATATTCATTATCCAGCAGTTGAGATGGCAAACAAATCAAAGCTGAGCTGTGTTTGCTGGAATAACTATATCAAGAACTATTTAGCTTCCACAGACTATGATGGTATAGTTAAGGTTTGTATATCTTGCATATGAAACACCATTTAAATGATTGTTTTATCATTGGGAGACATTCTTTGGAGGTATTCATTTGTTAGATGGAATTGGTGCAGCTCTTACCAAAATGCAGTAATTTTATCAGATTTATAGTCTATACACTCGTTGCTTTGTATGTTTGGGCAACACTGCTTCTGAATTGAGAAACACTAATATGTTTCTCAAGATTGAGGAGTATCTTATGAAACTTAACATGTCCACAACCTGATTAGTAATTGTTAGTACCGGTGCCTTAGTTTATTTATTTACCTGATTCTATAAGTTGCACTTAAAGATTATTTCGTTTAAGTATTATATTTATGTATTTGGATGGATGGGTTTTTTAGGCAAGTTTTTCTAGTTTTCTTGGAATTACTGAAACTGGTACTTGACTCGGATTTTGTGTTATAATTTGATGGATAAAGCTGTTCATTATGAATTTAGTAAATGGGTACTGCTTTGCCAGATTAGTGAAAATGTAAAGCCCATAAACAAACATGATTTTTACATGCTTTTTCAGCTTTGGGATACTAATACGGGTCATGAGTTCTATGGCTTCAATGAACATGGAAAGAGGGCTTGGTCTGTTGATTTCTCTCCAGTGTGCCCTACAAAATTGGCCAGTGGAAGTGATGACTTTTCTGTGAAGTTGTGGAGTATCAGTGAGGTAAGCTTCCTTTTGCTTGTACAAGCACAAAGTCTTGCATGTAGTCTTCAGTTGAGCTTGTAGGTGTGCATATATTTTATTAAACGCTGTTATTTCGTGAGCTTTTATGATCCTGAGACACAATAAGAAAATTGAAAACTCATCCAAATTCATGTTGGACAAAAACATTATTGTTCTGTCACTGTAATTTTATGGCATATTTTCCCCCATTTCTAGAATATATCAAAGGTCCAAAGTGCAATATGAACTGGTTATTCTCAAACTCTAGGAAAAACTGCTGGATGAAGTATTTGAGCTCTCTTAACCAAAACTAGGTAAATACACAATGCGATGCATTATGAACTGGTCAAATTGTTGAACTATTTTGACATTCTACACTGTGTGGAAAATTTTTGAAGGTGTCACTACTTTTTTTGAGCTTAAGCTACTATCCAAAGTAAAAAGGATGTTACAAAAGCTAGCTGGTTTAATCTGATTAACACAACTACTTGCTGATTGAGAACTGATACAATTCTGTTCTTTTTTTTCTTTTGGCCTTTTTTCGCAGAAAAACAGTTTAGGCACCATCAGGAATGATGCTAATATCTGCTGTGTTCAATTTTCTCCTCATTCTTCTCATTTGCTGGCCTTTGGATCTGCAAATTACATTACCTACTGTTATGATCTTCGCAATCTGAGAAATCCTTGGTGTGTGTTAGTTGGCCATGATAGAGCCGTAAGCTACGTCAAATTCTTAGACTCTCAGACACTGGTCTCTGCATCTACTGACAATACATTAAAAATTTGGGATCTTAATAAAACCTCTTCTGAGGGTCCATCCACTGGTGCCTGCAGCTTAACCCTTTCAGGACACACTAATGAGAAGGTTTGGTTCTGAATTTAGTTTTATGGCTATAATTTTTGTTTGAAGTTACAAGGGCCTGCCTATCACTGCATTCTTAATTTTTCTCTTAAATTAACTCTTTCTGGTGTTGGATGGAGTAACTGAATGCCATGCATGGTCTCAAGGATGAAAATATATATAAAAAAAAAACTATTTTTAATATTCAATACGTTTTCAAATGTCTTATAAATATACAATGTCAATAAAAAATTGATGTTTTTTACTCTTTATGTTATGTATAACGCACACAGTCTGTTGTTCCTGAAATATCATTAAGCAACAATGCTTGTAAAACAATATTATCATTTTTACTATGTATATTTGATATCCATTTTTTATTAGCTTAAATGTAATCCAGCTGTGCAGGGCTAGTTATTCTATTTAAATTAATTTTATGGACTCTGGATTGCATTTTGCCAAAATTTTTTTGTTTATGTCTGTATGAACAACCCAAAGAGGCTGGATCCTGCAAATATCTTACACATTTTTGCTATCAGTCGGACTTATTTGTGCTTTTTTCAATTAAATGAATTTGCTAAAATGTTGAGTCTCTTGCTCTGACAGAATTTTGTAGGTTTATCAGTTGCTGATGGATACATAGCATGTGGTTCAGAAACAAATGAGGTATATATTACGTGAAACATTTTTTTTTCTAGTGGCTGTAACTTTCTTCGTTGATCATTGTCATATAAGATTTAACAGTTTTATGTTGGCAGTTGATTGTAAGTTTAATTTAAGCTTTGACCAAATATAGGAAGAGGAGAGAATAAATCTGATCAAATCACCTAAATCTCTCATAAAATGATCACCAACAAGAAGCTTTATCTCATTAGGTGGGGTTGTCTATATTGTTCGCATGACACTATTGTTCTATCAACAAATGTTTCCTTAAATCATGAATAATTAAAATTGAGGTGATAAGAAATCTGAATAATAATCAAGCTTATAAGGAAAACTAGGTGGACCAAATGAATGATTTGATTGTCTTCATAGAAGAGAAAAATACATATAGGGGAGAGGATGGCAACATATTTGCTTCTCAATCCAACTCAGTACACAACATTAAGTGAGGGTAATTACAGAATAAAAATAAATTATGGAAGAGATTAAATGATGAATATTTACACCCATGGATACAGGGATTATAATTAAGTACCATAAAAGTTGTCAAAGGAGTATATCAATAATATTCCGCTAACACTCTTCCCCCATTGGAGAATAGATATTAATATTCCCAGCTTGCTATTTGATAAGCCCAAGAATATGACCGAGTTTATAATAGAAAGGCCTACTGTTAAGGGGAAATCCAGCCCGAACCAAGAGCCACAAATGGGGGCAAAAGAAAAGGGAAGAAAGGACAACTAAGCGTATGGCTGCCTGACATATCAAAATATGCGAGTGCGCACTAGAAATGCTGGATAGGGGACGTAGGGAAGGCAGACAAGAAGTGAGTAGTGAGGAGAGAGGGCCTCTCGAATACTAGGCTGAGGGAATTATGTGTTAGTCTCATTCATTAGTCACCGTTTTATTGCTTTTTGGAGTGTGAACTCACTGTTGAAGGGGGTATTAGTGATTGTTTCTCTTATCTTTATCTAGTAAGAAGGGATACTCAGCAAACATCTTCCTTAAATTCTTGCGTATTTGCCAACTCTATCATTGTGGTATCGGAGTGGCTCATTCCTGGAATGATGAGAATGGGGATGGAGAACAAAGTAGAGCAACTAGAGAAGGTGGTGGTGGAGATGCAGAGGAAGCAAGCTGAAACCACTAAGAAACTGGTTGGGGAAGTCACGACTGTGAGTGTAATACTCCAACGACTTAATGAGTTCAGAGTTGATTTCAATGCTCACACTGGAACTAGGAACAATGAAATTCTAGAGACGCCAGAGATGCTGAACAATGATCCACCGGAGGGGATTGGGCAGAAGACTCAACCTGACATCGTTGGCTCAACCTACCCTGTTTTCAGGTAAGGATCCAATTTGGTGGATTTTTCGAGTCAAAAGGTATTTCTCCATGAATGGGGCCAATGAGGATGAGAAGCTGATGTGGTAGTGGTGAGCTTAGAAGGAAAAGCTATCACTTGGTTCCAATGGCTAGAGTCGTGAACGCTAGTCAAGTCATGGAGAGGGATTAAGAGAGAAATGCTGGATTGATTCCATTGCTGGCAAACAGGGATGAGTATGAGCAACTCTTTGCCCTTAGGTAGGAGGGAGGGTTCAGTCAATGAATATAGGGAGCTTTTTGAATTCGTATCGTTTCCAATAGAAGACATTAGAGATGCAGTGCTTATGGGAGCCTCTATGAATGGGTTAAGGGAGGAGCTCAGGTGTGATGTCAAACACATGCACCCTCTCAACTTGAAGCAAGTGATGAATTTCTCCAATTAGGCCGAGGATCGAAACTGGGTGGATGAGAAAAAGAGTAGATTGATTAACAGTGCACTGAGTAACAGATGGAATGAATTCAAGCCCCCTTGATGTCGAAGTTTAGCATGATGGATGCCATTAGAGTTGCTGGCCGCTAGCGACATCTAAGGAATCTATTGGGAAACCTACAGAAGAAACCAAAGCATCACCTATATGGATGTCCTCTTTTGTATCATCTGCGGTGAGTGGCCAACGCAGCACTACGACACAAAAGAGGCTGTCGGAGGCCGAGCTGAACAGAAGAAGGGAATTGGGCTTGTGTTTCAAGTGAGGAGAAGTATCAGCCCAATCACAAGTGTAAAAACAGGAAATTTCGATTAATTGTCCTAGAGGGGGGAAGAGGGCCCAATGGAGGTGGCTAAGTAGGCCCATACGGCTGGTGAAGACTCTCTTGAGCTGTCAATGGCTATGGCTGTGGGCCTAATGGGGAAGCGAACTCTCAAATTATAGGGAAACACTCACGGCTGGCTTGTAATGGTATTAATTGATTGCGGGGCCACCCACAACTTCCTAGCAAACTCGCTAGTCACTAAACCAAAAATTCCTACTATGGTGGTATGAAGACATTCAGTCACAACGAGGATGGGAGAAAATCAACTTCTGACCTCAAATGCCTAGAGATCAAAGTAGAGATACATGGGTTGGAGATCGTGCAATGCTTGTACCCTTTTAACCTGGGAAATGTTGACTTGGTGCTAGGAGTGGAATGGCTTGAATCTTTAGAACTATTAAAAGAGACATAGCCATGGAAGGTGTTGGGTATGTGCTTGAACTCTCGAAGGTGCATGAGGCTGATTTGTCATTGACCACTTAGAGTAGTAAAGGGTGGGAGGAAGTCCTCAGAATTTCTAGAGGTTAGCAGACCCATTCAAGCGTTGCCTCCTCATTGAGTGTAGGATCACATGATACGAATCAAGGAAGGGTCCACATATGCTAATACCCACCCTTACCATTATGGACACACCAAAAGTCGGAGATCGAAAAGCTAGTCAGGGAAATGCCAGCGGCAGGCATAATTCAGTCGAGTAATAGCCATAGTCTCCTACTGAGATGGGCTATTTACAAGTCAATTCTAAAAGAATTATTCTGCATGGTAGGAACTACCCTCAAGTTTAGCTCATCTTACCATCTGGAAATGGATGGACAGACTGAGGTGGTCAATAGGTGCTTAGAAACCTAAGCTGATGGAGCACCCAAGAAGTGGTCATCCATACTTCCATGGGTCGAGTACTAGTATTACACAACATATCACAGCTCCACCAATACCTCACCTTTCAAAGCCTTCTATGGACGAGGCCCTCCTATTCTTTTCAGATGGAAAGACACACCTTGTTGAGTTCAGGAGGTTGACTAGCAGCTGGCAGACCGCAATCAGATTCTGGACGAGTTCAGCTCAAAAGGGCCACAAAGTCATGAATGAAAAATCAGGCTGACCATTAGAGAGAGCTTGAGTTTCAAGAGCGAGAACCTGTCTACCTCAAGATCAAGCCTTATCGCTTTAGATTGCTAGCTTGGAAGTCCAATGAAAAATTAGCCCCGAGATATTATGCCCCTTTTGTGATCACAGAAAGGATTGGAAGGGTTGCTTGCCTCCAACAGCTAAGATCCATAACGTCTTTCATGTCTCCCAGCTAAAACGAGCCCTGAAGGCTACTATGTCAGCCCAACCTCTGCCTAAAGGGCTTATGGAGGACTTCGAACTTAAAGTTGAACCAGAAGCAGTAAAGGCTTCTTGCCATTCCAGTCAGGGAACTTTTCAACTGCTGATCAAATGGAAACATCTGCCAGATCATGAAAATACCTGGGAAGAATTGGAAGACATTCGTACTCAATTCCCAAACTTCCATCTTGAGGACAAGGTGTGGCTTACAGAAGGGGGAAATGATAAGCCCAAGAAAGTCATGGGGCTGAGTTTATAATAGAAGGACTCCTGTTAAGAACTGTATCAGCTTGTGGCAAATTAACAGAGAATAGTTTTGTCCCATAAATTTGCATAAACAGAATTGGATGAAGCATGTTTCTACAATATCTTCCTCAGTGTTCAATGACCCTTGTTCAGTCTCAGCAGTGCCACAGATCAAGCCTTTACCTTCTGTAGTTAATTTGTTTGTTGCAGTCACTATTTTTGCTGTGGTCACACCACTTATTTGATTTCTTGCCCTTCACATCACCTTGGGCTCTACAAACAGCAAGTGCACTTCATGAGACAGATGGTGTAGAAGGGATAGAAGAGGTGTGGGTCAGTACCTTCAACTTTCTTCACACTTGATCCTATTAAACGCCTCTTTCAAGGAAGTAAGTTGCTCATCTTCCAAGGATTGTCATTAAGACCAAAAAGAAACTCATCATTGTAATGTAGTTCATCTCTATGGCAAGAACATTCATGGATCTCATGGGGATCAATTTGTTGCCAAAGCCTCATTAATGAACTATAGTTTTGGGTCACAACTCAAACTACCGCTGAAGTAGACTACAAAGCAAACACTAGAATTGAAAAATGGCAGTTGTGTTCTTGTTGACAGAATAGGTAGTGTTGGCTGGAGTCCCAAATTTCTTTGGCAATATAATTATTTATTTATCTCCACTGTCATAGAATTGACGAGCCTTGACATCAACATGTTCTCTACATGCTAAATTTCTAGTAGAAGATCCTCAGGTTCAAGTGGTTTGGTATTCCTGATGAGATGCTTCTCTTTGTTTCTGTCTTAACTAACATCAGGAGATTCTAAGACCACTGTAGATAATTGTAGCAATTCAGATGATGTGTCATTTTTTGTTGCAAAACAGAATCCGGCACGGAACTGATTATCACAATGTATGATGAGGAGTTTGCACCATGCCCTCCCCTTGAGTCCTTTGAGCCCTTACTGTGCAATCATGTTTTGCTGCCATCGCCATTGACAGTGAGAGCATGCTGTTTTTGCATTTCCCTTGAATGACATTGAGCCTGAGAAGATGGCTCTGATACCTTGAAATATATTGGGCAGTAGAGTTTTGATATTTATTCACAAGAATCGAATACATAAAAAAGGAGAGAATAAATCTGATCAAATAATTTAAGTTCCACTCTAAATCATGAATAATAATAAAAGCTAAGATCATAGCAAATTTGAACAATAACAGATGATATAAGGAAAACTAGGGCAATCCCTGAATTGGACCTATAATTAAAATCAATTTTTTTTTGTACTTTTAATTGCAAAAAGCCCTGCATATTCAGAAATGAGAGCATGCCAATCATATATCTAATCATGCGACATCTTCCAGGTCAAGAAAAAATGTGACATCTTTTTAATGATAACTGGTGCTTGTATTATTTTTGATCAACAACAACAACAACAACAACAAAGCCTTAATCCCACTAGGTGGGGTTGGCTACATGGATCGCACGACGCCATTGT
>JBAGKO010000002.1:7574657-7586513 GCA_037177275.1 Acacia concinna | reverse complement strand
ATATGCGATCCTTATCCCCTTCTTTTCCAAGGCTCTCCACAATACATCTCTCGGTACTCGATCATACGCTTTTTCCACAATACATCTACCATATGCTTGTATTATTTTTAATCATTTCATTGAATTATTTTTAGGGGGATCATAGGTTATCTTAGGATTTGATTATTTGTGGTTGGCTTGTCAGTTTTATAAATCATTGATACTATGTTTTCTTCCAGGTTTATTCGTACTACAAATCTCTTCCCATGCCAATCACTTCGCACAAGTTTGGGTCCTTGGATCCCTTATCTGGGAGAGAGACTGATGATGACAATGGTCAGTTTGTTTCGAGTGTGTGTTGGAAGGGCAGTTCAGACATGGTTGTTGCTGCCAATTCAAGCGGGTGTATAAAAGTGTTGCAGATGGTTTAAGATAGTCCTAGATGAAAGGCTGGCTTCCAACCGTGGATTCCTTCCCTCCCCTGTTACCCACGCCACCACTGAGGCCAATACTTCCAGCTAACTCGGAGTGTATTAAGATTGTATCAGCGTGGCCAAGTTTTTTTGAGTTTCGACCAGAAAGATTGAATAGATGAGGAGTTTGAAAACCAAATCCAGATCTTCTAATTTGAACATTGGATACAGCACGAGAAAGCTTAAATCCAGAAGCTTTCGGCCTTTTTTTAGAGAGAGCCTGCTATATATGCAATATCTGGAGATCATTCTCAGAACTCAGAAGAGGGAAGCCGATTGAAGGCCAAAAAAAGATTATGACTGCGAAATGAAAGTCAATGGTTCTTAGCTGCTTTGAATTATGAAGAAGCCTATGGAAGAATTTGCTCACTATATATGCCGGTGATTTTGTCTGAGCCCACAGGAAGTTGTACTGCGGTCCTTTTCAAGTTTTTTAATTTATGAAGGACATGCAATTCTAGGCTTGTAGTTAAGATACTTGGTCATCAGCTTAAAACGGGACCATTATCACCATATAGGAAAAAGTTTTTAGAAAGTTGATATCATACACAATATTTGTATATAGTACGTTAGCACAACAATTACCATTGACAATGTTTTATATAGGATCTCTGTAAATGATGCATATTTGTGCCATTTAATTAAATTTTACATTTCCACCAAACGTTTCGGTAAAAAAAAAAAACCAAAACTGTTCAAATGGTTCAAGTAGAAGTTAATGCAGCACAAGAGGTGAATCAGTTTGAAATTGGAAAAGAAAATAGTTCAGTTGTGCCATATGGATAATTCAGATCTTAATTTTTAATTCTTAGACAAAAATAAAATATAAATTAAAATGAAAATTGACTGAATGAAATTTAAATTCCTAAGGTAGATTGTAGCACTTGTAGATTTATAAAAAAATCCTCATTATGGTTTTTTTATTGTTTGAATTATGATTATAAATATGGTTGAATCCTAGTTATAGTTTTCCAAAACACTAGCAATAGTCATCCCCTGGCAATTTTTAAAATAGGGTAGATCGCTTATACGAAATCCTATCGAGCAGGTCCCAACCAGAAACCACTATTGAGCTGGATCTAAAACAATTATTTTCAAACTAGATAGGTCAACCTAAAAGGATTTGATTTTTTTAAACAAAAAGTAAAAAAGGAGAATCTTAATTAAATCCTTTTAAAATAGCAAAATTCAAATTTAGACCTACCCTTTCAACAAATTATTAATCAGGTTGAGAGGCCTAATTAGAAATTTTAGAATGTTGTTGAAAGATAATAATGCCTTATTTAAGTTAAAAATGAATATTTTTAATCTATAGATATTATCTTTTAATGTTGTTGCAAGTTCACTAAAAATTGAGATCCTAATAATTCAAAGAAATATAAATTATGACGTCAAGGTTAAGAGTATATGAGAATATATATAGATTAAAAATATTCATTTTTACCTTAAGTAAGGGTATTATAGTCTTTCAACAACATTCTAAAATCCTTAATTAATCCTCATGGCCTGATTAATAATTTATTGAAATTGTACGCTTGAATTTTTATTTTGCTATTTCAAAAGGATTTAATTAGGATTCTTTCAAATAAAAAAAACATGTATAAAATATTTTAGTAGTATTTTTTTTACTCAATTTCACCCTTAAAATTTTTTTTGGGTAAAATTCACCCTTATAATTTTATTATAATTAAGTTAATCCCCGCCACAAGTTTTGGAATGTAAAATATTTTTACAGTATTTTTTTATATTTTTTTCCAACACTCATTTTTTATAGGTAAAATTCCAGAAAAATGGCTTTTAAAATTGGGAAACCCAGAACATGGTAACATTTGTAAAACCTAGAAAGGTGACAAAGGTGGAATATGAGTTTTGTAAATTATAAGACAGAGCCAAATGTCCATATAAATTAAAGTAGCTATCAGGGAAACTAATTGACAAAAGATGAGAGAGAAAAACATATTAGCTTCATTGGTGGTGGTGTTGTTAGGTAAGGTTAAAATTTATTGGTAATTGCAATATTAGAATAGTCAAACCCATTACTAGTTTTTTTTAATGGTAAAACATTATAATAGATATGATAATTATGCCAACGGAATTACTAGTGTTAAGAATTCAATTTAATTACAACAAATACCATTATGGTTTTGGTTAATACTAATAGTTACTGGTCACTTTAACAATTGACTTCATGATATGTGTGTGTGGCTATTTTTATAATATTAGTATCCTGATATTTAAAAATATGGATATACTTGAATTAGATGATTAATTGATACTAAATACATTCTTAAATATAAAGTATTATATCTATGATTTTTCCTCTACACTAATTAAGGAGGTTAAACCAATTAATCATAATTAGTTTTTTTAACCCCGATTTATAGTGATTTATCTCTAACAACACATTTAGCGTAGTCACTTATGCTATTCGAAAATTGTTTCATCTACCATCCACTTCTTGCTCCTGAATTTCACAAGTATTTCTCAATTAAAATTTCAAATGTTTTAAAATCCATGCATATGTGTTCCATTAAATTATTTTAAATATTAAAAATATGAATAAAAAATGTAAATATTAATGTCATTTATTAAATCATATTTAATGATAATTTTTATATATTGAGTTATCTTTATTATTAAATAAAATCATGAAAATGTAAAGGACTTTATTAAAGAAATAAACTTTTTTTGCAGTATTAAAATAATAAACTTGATTACAAAATTTGGTGTAATCCTAACAAAAATAATTAGTTGTCATATTTATCAATTTATTTATTTATTATTTTGATATTAAATTCTATGATAATGATGCCATTTTAAATATACTCTAACATGTGTGATTTTACTTTCATTTGGATATGTACCTTGTCATGAAATTTTATCTTATTTTTATCTTCTTTCATTTATTTCCTTTGTTGAATATAACTATATAAAATTCATGCCCTTTTTTTGTAATTATATATTCATAACTTTTAATAAATAAAATCCAAACATAATTACAATTGTTAAAGTCACTTGTGGAAAAAAAAAACACACACACACACACATATATATATCATAAAGTCAATTGTTAAAATGACCAATAACCATTAGTATTAACCAAAACAATAATGATATTCACTGTAATCATAATGGAATTATCAACACCAGTAATTCTATTGACATAATTATCACACACACACGCGCGCATAATAATGTTTTGCCATTAACAAAACTAGTATTGAGTTTAACTATTTTAATATTACAATTACTAATAAATTTTAATTTTCTCTTACAGTATCACTACAACCAAACTAGTACGTTTTTCTCTTTCATCTTTATCAATCAACATAGTATTGCCCTCTTTTTTCCCTAACAGTCTCTTTAATTTACAAGGGCATTTCGGTCTTTGTCTTATAATTTACAAAGCCTAGATTTCACTTTTGTCACCTTTCTGATTGTTGCAAATGTTACTAGCTTTTTCTGGGTTTTTCAATTTCAAAAGGTATTTATTTGAAATTTTCCCTTTTTATATTACATTTACTTAATGTACGTATAGTTTTTAAAAATTTTAATTTTGTTTCATTTCAATACTGTCAACTAATATAATTTAAATTTTTTTTATATTTAAATTTTGTCCATAACAAATTATATATAATTAAAATATATTTTTTATTTCATCTTGTTGCGCATATTTTGTGAATTTATTAAATTTTTTAATAAATTTTATTAATGCCCCCAATCTGCTTAATAATGTAGTTATTTTTTTTTCTATCTGTTATGTTATAAGTATTACTATCTCCAGTTCTAAATATAAGACTACATTGACTTTTTTTGGATAATCATAAAAAGATAATTAAATTACTTTAAGTATTTAAATTTATCATTAATCTTCAAACTATTTTATCAAACTAATAAGTTGATATACAATATAATGATACATTAAATACAACATTATTAAGTAACTTATTTATCTTCTTTAATCTTTTCAAAAAAAGTCAACTGGATCTTATAATTAAGACTTGAGGTAGTACTTTGTAATATTTCTATTTTATTATTAATATTGTTTTGCCTTATGATTATAAAATATTAAATTGGATTAAGAACTAATTATATTTAAATCATTATATATTTATATAATATTATTGTACTTAAATTATTATGTTACAGACCTGATTGGACAGTTCAACTGACTAATTATTTGAACCATGACCATTTGATCTTTTTAGCTCAATGCCTGGTCCAACTTTTAAACATTGCTTTGAAAATTGTAAAAGATAAAATGATGTTTTGGATATTCACAATCGCACGCAAAGACATGTTAGGTTCAATTTATCTTTCATGAAACTAAAAGAAAATTACCACAATTTTTTTTTTAAAAAAAGTTTATTCCAAAGTGGTGGGAGTGGGTTTTGAACCCCCACCATATGTTTTGGTCAAAATATACAATTTAATATGGAGAATGCAAACAAAAATATATAAAATTTTACCTTTTATCTTTAACTCAAGCCCATTGACAAACTCATATATGAAATTGATAAGTTTTGATAAAGAGTTTATAGCTTACGTTTACCAAATTTAAAATTTACACTATTGAGTCATTGACAAATTTAGATAAGGTATTCACTAGTTTAGATACAAAGTTCCCAAATTTAAATAAGAGATTCACAACTTTCATTTTTGGAGTAAAAAAGTCACACTCTCATGCCAATACAATGTTGTGAATTCCTTATATAGACTTGTGAATTCCTTACATAAGCTTGTGAATGACGTGACAGTGTGATTTTTTCATTTAAAAAATGAAAGGTATGAATTCATTATTTAAGCTTGTGAATTCATTATCTAAACTTGTGAATGGCATGATTGGGTGAATTTCTTACTTAAAAAAAAAATATTAAAAACCGTGAATTTCTTATCTAAACTTATGGATGGCCTAATAGTGTGAATTTTTTATTTTAAAAACTAAAGCTACTAATTCCTTATCTACGATTTTCCAGATAACTATTTACAAAAGTAAAAAAAAAATTAAGAAAAGAACTCTTCACTTACTCAAACAATCTTTGCTAAAATTAGGAAATTATTAATGATGAAGGGTAAATTAGTAAATAAAATTTATTATAATATAAATATTAATTAAAATTTTCAAATACTTAACGGAGTTAACGGTTTAGACTTGAATGTATGTTTTCAAAATAGAGGGGAGGTCTGTGTAATTAAGGCAAAATATAAGGGAGTGAGAGTATTTTACTCTAAAATTAAAAGGTAATGTGTGCGCACACACATATATATATTTCTTTTCATGAAATGTAATAAAAGCCATTGGTGGACGAATAGCCACCAATGTTTTGCACAAACCACTCCTTTGGGAATGTCTCCCTCGAGTGTTTCTCACTAGTGTTTCCCTCTGCATCAACTCTTATACGGATGTTTTGACATCTTTTAGAATTGCCAATAATCATCTTCTTCCTTTAAAATATGATTTGTATGCGATTCATCTTCTTTCCAATTTGATTTGACCATTAAATTTGGCTTTCTAAGTTCAGCATAACAAAAATTGAAAACAATCCTAGTACCGTGACATTGAAATAGTAATAAGATCCATTGATAATTTTTTTTAAAAAAAATAAAGTCGGTTGCTTAATTCCATGATTTTGGTCGTCCAATTCCCAGATCACATAAACTGCATGAATTGATAATTAGGGGAGCGTTCGTTTTCAGAGGGGGAAAAAGAAAAGGCTAAAGGGGTTTGGATTGAAAGTAAGCATAAAATTAATATTTCAAAATTCAAATATAGTCATACATATTTTCATGGAACAATTACAGAGATGGGATGAATAACCATGAAATTTAGAAGGAAGATGATTTTATGGCATTTTAGAATCTATATCAGAAATAGCCAAAAGAAAAGGTGATCCGGAGATGTCTACAGCGGCAACAAGAAGGCCTAAAAGAAAGGAATTGTATTGTAGTTGATGACAAATTTACCCTTGCAGTTAAGCGGTGGGTTTTAGGTTAGGCGAAATCATTATTACAGAAAATATTCCACCTTTATTGTCAGTCACTCTTGATTAGGCCGTTAAACTTAAAGGTAGGGGTCCGTTTGAAAGGTGGAGGTGTGGAGTATAACTTTTCAAAGAAGAGGGTGTCATACACACGTGACCTAAAGTTGAGTGTGTTGTGTATTTTAGCCATTAATTAAAGGTGTAATATGGGAACGGAATTTTCAGATGTGAGTTTACCAAGTGGAGAATCCCATTTAATGCCAACGATGTTCTGAGGGCCTTTTATAAACGTCAATTTGAGGTGTAGAGTTTTTACAAGTGATATCCTTCTACAGACGAAACACCAACCGATTTTAAACGTGCATCTCAACAAAGTGCATTTGAAGCACAAACGCCTCATCTAAATACCCTTCTAGGTTAAAATATACCCGCATGAAGGGACTTACGTAGACCAACATAAAAAACAAATAGAATGCTAATAATTCTCATACATTGTTAAAGCAAAAATTTCCATTTCATTTAAATGTCAGTGCCGGACGCGTCACCACAGAATGCTTGGTATTATCACATCAACACTGCAAAACTTCTCGTCCATACCCCATTGATAGCCTACAATAGTTGCCTTGTTGGGCAAGAAACTAATTATTCTGTGTTAACCTGTTTTTTATTGATCAAAAGCTAAAGTTAGTAAATAGTACCATATTTATAAAGATCATGACGAAAAATAAGTGTTACAAGCAATTAGGAGCTGTAAACTACGTGGAAATAAAATTACGCCCGTAGTATACATCTTGCCATACATGTAAATTGCAAGCAATTAATTTGACTTCCAAAAAGAAGACACATGAAATATTTATTCTCCCCATCTTTAACTTCACGCTCATGTCCAGAAGTACAAATTTTCAGTTTCGAAGTTCTTTGTTGTGAAATGAGATTAAGAAAGATAATCATTAATACCAGTTAAAAGCTGAGCTTTCTCGTTAATCTGTTTTGTTTCCTGTTGCTCCTGTTCAGCCAGGGAAAATTTCTTCACTTTCTGTTGCAGTGGGGGAACACATTAAAATAGAGGAAAGCGCAAGTTGCAAATATATTGTAAAAACATGCACATGCGAATGCAAATATATTATGTATATGTATTAAGTTGAAAGGCATAATCAAGCCTATAGAATCCAATTTGAAGTTCTTGTTTATATTCTTATTCAAGAAAATTATCTAGAGAGGATAACTGCATTGAATAAAGAGGAATTCATACCACGGGTCAGATTCAATGCTTCCTTGAACTACTGATATTCCAGCCACTAATCATACCACAGATGGCTGAGCTTTTAATTCTGTCTAGAATTAGGGTTTTCTGAACTTTCATTTGTAAAGTTTTTCAACAGAAAATCAGCTTCTGGGGTTCTCTAAATAAAATGTAATTATAAGTCATGAATGATTGTTAAAGAAGCAAGCATCCTCTGCACCTAGAAAAATGTAACGGCGTCGTAAAAGAAGTGTCTTCACCGAACTACACACAGGCAATTCCATCAGTTGATTAACTTCGAGTAAAAATTCTTGGAAAGCGAAACTAAGTAGCAGAGACTAGTTAAACATGATATTTAGTCTACATGAAAAAGAATTTTAAAAGGACAACCAAACAAAGGATGAGTCTTGTATAGAACATTTGATAATCTGAACTTTCAAGGAAGGAAATTGTAAGTATATTTTGGGAGATAGGATGTGATTAAGAGGAATCCTGATAGAATGATATGGCAATAAATTCTACTGTGAGGGCAGATCGTCAATTACTCAGATACAAAGGAAATAACTGAGTGCATACAAACCTGCAATTTTCCCAAGGCCTGTTTAAGAAGGCAGTGGGGGCATAAAACGCTGTCAGAGTAAAAAGCACGGTGGGAGTTTTTCTGATGTTTGGGATGGTGATAGTCTAAAAGCCCATTTTTCTCTTATTGCATTCTAATGCATAAGCCACTTTTTGTAGCTTATGGGCGTCATGGTGAAGCTGAGACGAGCCACTATGTCAAGTTCTGCCAAGAAGAAACAAGAAACTACCTATCCCTTTCATCTTTCCTACAACTAAATTAATCTTTCATATATGGATAAAGATCTCTATATTACCATTAAAAGAAAAAATCAAGATAAAAATGACAATCTAAAATTACTGGTTATAGGTCAGCAATTCATACGTCAATATTGAATTGATTTGCATGCACAACTCACGAAGTGCTTCATATCATGCTAAAGATTTCTTGTTCAATAACCACATGAAGGCCTTCGTTAAGAAGGGAAAAAATGAAAAAGAAGAAAGAACCACACGATGGCTGATAAATTAACTAGTGAACTCTGCGTTAAAGCCACACAAAAAAAAGGTTAGAGATTCTGATAATAAATCAAAAGATCAATTGGATTTCTGAGGATAAATAAATCAACTTTTTCTTTCCTTGCGACTAATTATAGAGTAGCATATCTAGTATAGTGCGAGAATTATAAATTTATTCCATGCTTCAACAATTACCTAAACGTTTTTTGACCAGAATATCAAAGAAAGGTGATAAAGATCTTCAGGACTGAATTAATGGCCAGTATAAAACACATTTAAAACGAGAGAGTAAGTTAAATCACAAAAAGAAGACACCGATCAGCTGGTAAATTACGAAATTTAGCACTTGAATAACAAGGGTTGGCTTTAGCTGCAACTATGGCTGAATCGACACAGATAGAGCATTGTTACAAAAATGATGCAAGTTTCATACAAGTGAATTGTTTTACACAAAACCTTGTGATATGTTGCGGAGAAAGCTAGCAGCAAGCTTAAGGCAACAGCTAGATTACAATTGCTGTTTGATCACAAATAATTCTCAAGACAAATGTAAAACTCCCAAATGCTTAATAGCGCCAACACTCAACACCAAGACTAAGCTTAGCCCAAAGTCCCAAACAGACTATATACTTATGATTCGAGATAAGCCAGTATTCAGTAACAATCCAAAAATCTGAGACTGATAGAGTGGCTACGGAATTCGAGGGCAGGAAATTAACAAAAAGAGTGTGAAATATGAGGAACACCCGAGAGAGCAGGACAAAAAGGAAAACAAGTTATTGCTGGTGTACCTTGGCGAGTACGCATTCGCGTAAAGAATGCAAAAGACGGTGGCATTTTTCTTGATCAAATGGAGATTGAGTAACGCAATTCAGGAGATCTAGGGCTTCCTGTGCACACACGGGCTTACCTCGAGTTTCGTCCATGGTTTGAGGGATTTAGTTAGGGTTTCGAAATTTAGAATTTAGGGGTAAATATCTTCAACTTCGCTTACAAAAAGAGGGGTTTTCGTTCTGTGGTCTGCGGTTACCAAGTATTGTTCTGTGCTCCTGTTGTTTCACTCAAACCGGAGGCTCCAAAGGATTCATTTGTCTTGCCTCCTCACTTTTCTTCCAAGTTATGCTCCACTACTTTTCACGCCAAATTCCACTTTTTCAATATGTTTATTATAATATTTTTATCAAAATTTATCTTTTAAATTTATTTATAGCTAAAGCATGAAGTATATGTTTGTTGCAACCCGGATTGGTTACTAAACATGTTCGACTCTTCTTATTTGTTTTTAATTTTATCATAATGTGTCAGCAATTCTGTGCTTAGTTCTCATATTTCATACCTTAGTTAAATTTCATTAGCGTTTGGAAACATTATCTAGCTAAATTATCCTATGTCAGGGAGTAAACTCTTTCATGTGCCTGGGGTCACAAACTGTGGGCACTCTACGGGCACTCTTGAATGTGATGTCCTAGTTTGCCACATCTGAAGCACTCATTCTGACGCATTTAGTATGACCTCTCTCCTTGACCCTTGCCACAAATCTCACAACTCTTACTAGGCCTACTGAAGTCCAGTCCTCTGCCTTTCTATCTTGCCACAATACTATTTTCTATTATTTCTTACTCATTATCAAAATGTGTTCCAATTATCTAATAAATGTCTTGTCGGAAGAGGGTTTGACATTTTTGGTATTAGAGCAGTTCTAGCAATGAATAGCTACAAATATACTCTTAGTTGTTAGGTATCCGATACTAGAGGTATCGATATAGCTCCTACAGGAGCTATGGGAGCCCTTTGGGTGCATTTGAGGTGGAAACTCTGATATGTTCTCTTAGTATAGAGTATCTAGTCGGAGTTGGACCCAAACAAAACTGTACTTCTTGTTGGATACTTGTGGCTAGAATGTAATCTCAAAGTAGGGCACAGAAGGGAAGAGGGTACTTTGGTATTAGGTCAATGGTGGAAGTCGGATGATGCTAATTCCAAGTAAGCTTGTTTGCCTTGGAGAGGGTGATTAGGTATTAGTCTAGACTGGAGTTGACTGTGGGCAACTCATTGGCGGGTAGTTCATCAATGGGATGCACTGACCTACTGTAATTGGACAAAGAAAGTTTGGGGTTGGACTTTGGTACTTTAAACCATATACTCTAATACCCTAACAATCGGGTACCCTAATACCCTGACACTCAAATGCTAATTGTAGGCAATGAATAAGTATAACTATATAAGGTGACCAAGCCAGACTGTGCACTGGCTGCCGTATGGCTAGTTCTGATACTTGGCCAATACCCGGTATCAAATCACTGATGTAATACCTTATGTTTAATAGCTACAAATAAGTGCAAAAGAGTAGTGAAATCATTTGTGAACCTAAGATCTAGTCCTGAATTAAACAAACTTTGGAAAACGTTTATGAATTCCAAACTAATCTCAGGAATTGAACCTAGATTAGAAGGGATTTTCTTTTTTCCCCCTAAAATAATAAGATTTTTCTCAAAGAATTTCATAAGCATTCACTATCTCATTAAATCTCATCGACTCTTCTTACTTGTTTTTGATTTTATTAGAATGTGCCAGTGATTCTTCGCTTAGTTCTCATGTTTCATACCTTAGTTACATTTCATTATCAATTGGACACATTATGTAGCTAAATTATGTTGTGTCTGTTTACTAATCTATCATCTTTACTAGTTCCACTATTGTACCATTATCAGGGTTCCAAGTTATTTATACCGTGTACATATTCAAAATATGCAAAATATTCCAAAACAGACAACCAACAAAATATTTAAGACTTTATACTCAAGCCTTTAATTGTCTGTATCTACCTTTTTGTGCTTCAAGCTACCTTCTCATATTGTAAATTTGTTTATGAAAAAGAGTGAGATTCAAAAGAATCCCTATAGTAATAGATAGTCAATCATATAGATACAACATTACAAAACATGCCACATAGTCATCATATAACATTATCATCATTATAGCATTTAGTGCATAACATGCAGTTCACATATGATCTGACACGATAGTTATATGGTTTTATGGGGTATTTTAGGTCTTAATTGCATACATTTACCCACATTATGCATCGTAATTATAGTATTTG
>JBAGKO010000002.1:7561914-7574557 GCA_037177275.1 Acacia concinna | reverse complement strand
TCTAAAGTCATCCTGAAGTAGGAGATTCAAGATGTGAGTGCAACATTTGACATGAAAAAACTCTCCATTGCAAATCAAGCTATTACTCAAAGTCAAGTTCTCTTTTCGTATTCATTGCATATGGAAGTTTGATGAAGCATTATCTAAAGTGATTGAGAATACTTTCTTATCAATTCCCTAGTCTATTAATATATCATGTGCCCTCTTTGCCAATTCATATATAGTGTGAGGAGGCTCCATCTTAGAAAATGAAAGTATCTTGCTATTTAAATTTCATTTCTTATATACGAAGTAAGCAGTTAGGCAAAGATAACCTTCAGAAGTTATTGGCGTCCAACAATCAGAAGTCAGGCATATTCTACTTGGACTCATTACTAGTTTTTTCTTCAAGCTTTCCTTTTGAAGAAGATAGAAATTCTAGACATCAACCACAATAGTTTTTCTAGTAATAGTCTTGTAGTTAGGATTTAAATACGTGTACAACTCCCTAATTCCATCATACTCAACAAAAGAATAAGGCAAGTTATGTTTGATGATGCAATAGGCAATTATATCTCATACTCTACTATGGTCAATCTTTCTAGCTCTAACAATGCCTGATTGATCTATCATCATGTTCCCAATGTCCTTGTATCTTGGGAGTAACTTACACTATTTTGCATGCCGCCGAAGATGTGAAGTTGCTTCCCACAACATATGGCCTCTAACACCTATTACATTTAGCTCTTTCTTTGCTATCAACAATGCCAATTTTGATAAAATATCTCCACAAGTCAAATATTGTAGCTCTCATCTTTTTACTTGCACCAAGAGCATCTTTATATTGTGTTTGTACAGAAGAAGAGTTAGATTCGACATGTATAGGTTGTTTAGACTCAATTTGTGTTGTTAAAACGTCAACGTCCATTTCACTTCTATCAACATTCTTTCTTTCATTATCTTTATCCTCGTCATTCATATTTGTAATTGTAGCCATCTTTTTATAACAACAAATCAATCAAAATTCAAGCGGCAAAAAACAACAAAAATCACTCAACCCAGTCAAACATGATAGACAAAACATTAAAACAATGTCAATCATGGACGAACAGAGTCAAAAATGAAAGTAATTAGAAACAAGATCCAAGCATGACACTTTCTACAAAGTTTTTTCTATAAAGTCAGTGACTTGAAACACCAATATTGATAAGGAAAATAAAAAATATGTGGCTGTCTGCCAAGGATAACTAGTTTTGTTATGCATTTCAACCAATCCATCAACAATATAAAAAATAATAGAGGACATCAGAAGTCCACACAGAGTTGCTATAAATAAAATTGAATTGCTACAAACCCAAAATCAAATCAATGAACAAAACAAACTAATTGCATAAAATTGAATTGCTACAAACCCAAAATAAAATTAACGAACAAAGAAAAACATGAGGTAGCCAATAGCAATATTGATTTTAACAAATTTATTCAAATGAGGACGAAAAAAATTACCTGAAACCGAGTGTCTGAGATTGAGAGCATGGATGGCTAGTGATCAGTCACAAAGAGAGTGGGAGATGGAGAAGCGATGGATGTATGAAATGATGGATGGATGTCGTCGCCTTTTACCTCATGCAGGAGTCAGATGCAAGTGCAACACGTCAACCATTCAGGTATTCAACCTAAGTCCCAATGGTGCTGCCATGGTGGTCGACAGCTCAACGCCTTGACGTAGAGAGAGACAAAGAGGGCGACTTAGTGAAAGAGGAAGGGGAGGTGAAGACAGTGTCAGTTGGTGTGGGTGTGCCGGTGTGCCTCAAGCTGTTGACTGCATTGTGAGGAAGCCGAGAGCTGAGGGTCAGATGGTGTGTGCGTGTCCTCAAGTGCTGCGAAGGGGCTAGGGGCCAAGGGGCAGAGCATTGGAGGGGCCGACAGCACTCATGGCAGTGAGTTGAGACGGCAGAGAAGATGAGTGTCCAGTGTTGACTGTCGAGCGCTAGAGTGCGTGTGACGGTTTGTGAGAGACTAAGAAGAAGTGAGAATGTGCAAGAGTGAGAGTGAGGTCGTGGTGCCTGGTGTGAACTACGACCTTCAGATGCTAAGCCTAGGGTTAGAAAGGGTCAAAGGGGAAGCCACCAGAGCTTGACATGTGGCAGCTAAGATGATTTTAAATATTAATAATAATCATTGGGCTATCGGGCTAACCCGTTAAGCCAGAGGGTTCACCCGATCCACCCGTAGGTTTAACAAGCTTAACCCGTTTTGGCCCAATTACAAATAACAACTTAAGCCCACTAATTTTAACGGGCTAACGGGTCCAAATTACTGCATCTAATTATATGCCCTGGGGCTTGGGAACCAAATTAGAAGAAAAGGAATAGAAAGGCTTTCTGGTCCACACGCTCGTCTTCTCTCGCGTGGGATGTGATTCTATCCATTTCCCATCACTTTCATTTTCCATCCTCCCCTATTGCACCTATCAAATCCATCTTTAATTTGGACACTCCCAATCCCTAGGGCTAACACTAGCGTGCAAGTTGAGAATTCTAAAAATATTATTACTTTTCGGACAAAAGGCAAATATGACAACGAAGTTTTAGTGAAGGAGCACCTCGCATTATAATATTTATTTAGACGTAAAAATTTAGTTGAAGTTCATGATAAAGGGCAAAAGGATTACACTGTTAGTTCCTTGTCATTTTTCTCTTGCGGGCCCCACTCTTTGCCCTCATTCTATTGGCCAGACAAAAATGTCAGTATCAAACCTAACTTGCGTGAGCATGTGTCCTACCACGATCATTAAGATCATATTATACTAATTTAAAAAATTAATAAAAATAAATAAATAATATAATTATAGTATACGTTACATAGTACTATCTTTTAAATATTAAGAGGTGCCATCATATTATCATATATCAATTTACAAATTAGTTAATTTATTTTTTTTTACCATATATTTAGATGGAAAAAAAAAAAGGAGGAGAATACTCAAAAGGATAACTGCATAAAATAGTTAAAAAATTTTACTTTTTTTTGTAAGTTTTCCCTCTTAGTATTAGTTCCTCTATATTTTTCTTCCCATATAAACAGAAGGTACCAGGCTACCAGCCCACCACGAGCTCATGAATAGACAAAGTTAACGGCAAGTTTACCCTAAGAAAATAAGAGGGTTAATGTGCAAGTTTAATCTAAAGCTTTTTAAAGAGTTGACATTGAATATTAGTTTTTTTTAAAATGATAAGGGGTAATATTGCTTCATGTCAAAAGATATAGAACAACATTACTTGAAGTGAAAACTTCTAAGTAAATTTACACATTAACCCAAAAAGAATTATTATATGACTTGTGTTAGGGCGCATTGTGCTCATGTAGACAATTGATTTATCATAACCACATGTTGAAAAATATATATAGGAGTGAATACAACTAACAACATGAAGATGACAAATATAAACCTTACATATATATATACTCCAATCCGATCTTAAATATAATATATATTGGACATTTTTAGAGAGATTAAAAAAACTAAATAAATTACTTAATTATGTTATATAATGTGTATCCTTAGACTATATATCATATTATAAGTTAAGTAAAATAGTTAGAAGAAAAGATAATATATATAAATACTTTAAAATAATTTAATTAATTTTTTTAATAATTCTAAAAAAATTAACTATGTCTTAGGATCCACGTGAATATATTCTATTTAGGTATGTGCGCGTACTTCAAGTATGTTGTGTTTCAAAACTTTTAGTTACGAAGTTCTTTTATGATTTGATAACTTTATTGCTGTCCATGGGGAAGGTAGATAGGATGGGATCCAAGAGAAATACTACTACGAGAAAGATATAATGTGACCAATACTGAGATCCTATGATTATCTAAACAGGATTAGAGGTCTCAGCAAGTCTCTTTGGTTCACAAAAGTGTAGGTATACTCAGATTCCTTGGAAGCCGGAATCATCCACTGAGATCAGGGATTGAGGAAACTCATCGATCAGCTGATTATCATACGTGGAAGTTGGGATGTCTAAATTAAATATCCACTAAGATCAGGGATTGGAGATAATTGAATGTGCTGACATGTTAGCAACAGAGTCTCACGAGGGAGACTGCCGAGCCATTCTGGCCAGTGCCTTCGAGTTGCATGAGTAGAGTTGTGTGGAAATAATGCAAATTACAAGAGCAATGAAAAGATGGGACGATACGGAAGACTTATCCAAAAACCTAGCTAGGTTGGTATAAGCAGTAATTTGCAGTGATTAAGTGAGGCTTTTATATTACTGGACTGCAACTTAAGTATTGAACTGATAATAATTTTAATTCAATTGAAAGCTGACCATCGCTAGAGGAGTTCCACCAAAGCATGTTCTTCTTTGACCATCAATATGACTGACAGACAATAATGTTATCGGGTAGATACTTCCTCGTCGCTTGCACCAGAGAATATGCAAATTAACTTTGATAGTCGTTAGCAAAGAAAAAGGTGATTTGAAGCTGACTTCATTACAAAGGAAATAAGCACATACTTTTGAATGGATCTTCATATCCATCTTTTATATTACATATAAGCACATTTTTCTCAGCTTTGAAGGGTTCGTACTACTTTCTTTGATGAAACACTTTTCTATTTTAGTAACGCGTGTAAGTTTGGTATGTAAGGTTTAATTTGATTGATCAATAATGCTTCACATCTGCATTTCATAAACGTATAGTAAGTGCGTCAATCTTCAAATATTGATTTATGTGGGGGAATCTGGTTAAGTGATCATATTTCTAGTTGCGAGAAAGGCATTGACTATTGACTTGCCTTTAATTAAAAAATAAAACAAGTTTAAGTAGAATAACATTAAAAAAAAAAAATCAATTCTGGTATAAAATGAGAAGAATACAAGAGAGAAAATTGAGATGAAAAGATGAGTAAGATAAGAGATAATTTGGAGAGCAAAGAGGGAGTGATTCTCATTCCATTTATCACCACAAGTGTATGTACATGCCTCTATTTATAGGATCTTAGTATTGAAGACTAACCCTATGAGTTACAATAATATATGAAGAGGTACATTAAGTAACATAATTGTACCATTAAGTGTTATCAAGAATAAAAGTTACAAAGCCTTCAATTTGGTGGTAATTAGCTATAATATTATTCAATATGAAAGGAAGATAAATAGTCTTATTCTTGAATGTTATGGACATCCAAACACATAATATTCATAACAAGATTCATTTTATGTTTGGATAGAGAAAAAATTAGGAGGAAAGAAAATTAGGGAGAAAAACTCTTAAAAATAGTACATTTATTTATTATTTATGAAAATTTTTAAACTCAGTATTCATTCTCCCCTCTTTTCTCCCCACTTTTATTTTCCATCCAAATATAGGGTGTGTTTTGAACAAATAGTGTAAAAGTGACTTATTTGAAATCGTACTTTTGTAAAAGTAAGATTAGGTAATTTAATTTGTGTTTGAAATAGCAATTGCAGAAATTACTTATGCAAAAGTAAAACTTGTCTGGTTGAAATTTTTAAAAGTAACTTTTAATGAAAAATGACTAAAAAGGACATGAATCTTATTATATAAATTACACACACATTTATTTTTTGTGATATTTAAAAATTATAACAGAAAAATGAAAAATAATTTTTTTTGAAAAGTAATTTATTTTGCTTCCTTGACTTCTCTAAAAAAAAGTCAACTGGATCTTATAATTAGGACTTGAGGGAGTATACAAAACATGTAAATGATTTGTGATATTTATACTACCTTCGGTCCTAATTATAAAATCTAGTTAACTTTTTTTAGAGATGTCAAAGAAGTAAAAGAAGTTACTTAATTATATCTTATGTTGTGTTTTATCATATTATATATCTTAGTTCATAAGTGAAACAAAATAGTTTAAAGAAAAATGATAAATTTGAAATATAATTAATTTTCTTAGGATTTTTCAAAAACTTCAACTGATTTTTATAATTAGGACCGGAGGAAGTAAATTATAACAGAAAATTAAAAAGTAAAATTTTTACTCCTATCATTGATTCTACCCTACCTTTATCGCTAAAGCAATCAAATCTAAATAAATATGTAGTTCAGGGTTAATCAGACCAAACAAAGATTTAAAATGGTTGGAATTAACATAATTTAATTATTTTGAAACATGAGAAACCCTCAAGTTTGTAACACTTAATCTATTAAAACTTATAATAGACAAAGAGCTAATTAATCAAACCCATTAAAATCATGAATATTTTCAAATTAATTTTAGAATTCATGTTTACAATTGTCTAATTAAACAATTAAATACTTACCCAACTCAATCAAACAATCAAGAGAATAAACCCAATTGACAATTAAATTAAATTAATAATGAAAACTCAATTGCAACTTAAAGATTTGCAAACAAAAACTCTATCTAGCATAAATTAATCCAATTCAAAAAAAAATATGTCTACAATCTTAAACTAAGTTATTCTCAATAAATACAAACTCAACATTACTTAAAACTAAATAAGTCTTGAATCAAAATAATAATTGGAAAGAAACTATCTTATGCTCCTCAATCATAACTCTTACACTCTAGTTTTCCTTCATACTCCTCCTAAATTACATCCCAAATACACTGCTATGGAATTATCTCCTCCTCCACGCATTAAGCAAGCCATGGCTATTAGAAGAACTTGAATCTTGTTTGAGGCCACATTTTATGCATTTGTATTCATGAAGATGACAAAGACATTCATTTTATTTAGCCAGATAAGCCAAAAAGCCAACATCCTTTCATTTATATATCCTTTATTTAACCTTTTTGAGCCTACATTTTAAATTTATATTTTTTTCTCACCCCATAAACCATTTTTTTAAAAAAAAAATCCCTACCCTTTAAATGTCTTAGGAGTTTAAGGTATTGTATTATATTCATTTTGGATGGAAAAACATGTATTTAGGAATTTGATCATTTTGAAAAGTTTGGAAAGTTATGTGAAAAGCAAGAAAAGAAAAAAAAATCAAATAAAAAAGTTTAAAAAAAGAAAAAAAAATTGCATTAGGCTCAAAATCTCACTAGGTATATATGATTATTAGCCTAAGTTCGCCAAAGTCAAATTCACTACCATTTAGTCTATTAACTCGAAAAATTATCAACCACTCTTCAAGTCAAGAATGCATCATACTAGAGTCACTTAAAACTTACAATTTTTCCATTCAAATTGGTTGTTTCCTCCCCACACTTAATCAATACATTGTTCTCGATGTAAAACAGTTATAACAAATCACAAAGACAAATAATATGTAGTAGATATATCTCAACTAAGTAGTATGACAATAAAAAATAAAAGAGTGGAGGAAGGAATACAACCGGGCACTAGGTGATGGCTTGCAATGTGGTGACCTCTGCCTCTTGAGTGGAGAATCTTTCATAGAACGGCTTCAAGCTGTGTCTATTGACAACAAAGCATTTTCCATTTAGCTCTCTTTTGATCTTCACAACTCTATAGGGAAAAACGTTAGTGACAATAAAGGCCCCCCATCTAGAGCGAAGCTTTCCAGGCATAAGTTTTAGTTAGGAAACATAGAGCAAAACTTTTTGGCTCACTTGAAAGTTGCTTTTCACAATGAGTTTATCATAGACAACTTTAGTTCTTTCTTTATAGATTCTAGTATTCTCATAAGCGTCTCTTCTTAACTCTTCAAGCTCTTGCATTGTAACTTCCTTTCAACACCGGCACTAGCAAGATTGAGGTTACACTTCTTTATTCCTCAATATGCCTTCTGTTCCACCTCTACCAGCAAATAACATGACTTACCATAAATAATCCTGTATGGGGACATGACAATAAGAGTCTTTTACTCTGATCCTTTCGGTTGTGCTACATTGTCTTTTTTAAAATGAGTTTGATTTCTCAATTAGAGAGCTCTACTTGGCCATTAGTCTAAGGGTGGTATGGAGTGGCCACCTTATGTATCACACCATACTTGTTAAGCAAGCTTTACATACTCTGATTGCAAAAATGAGTTCTTTGATCACAACGATAGCTCTTGGAATACCAAACCTAGAGAAAATATGAGATCTAACAAAAGAAATCACTATAACAGAGTCATTAGCACGAGAGGGGATTGCCTCAACCCACTTGGACACATAATCTCAGCCAACAAGATGTATATATAGCCAGATGAAGTAGGAAAAGATCCCATAAAATCAAGGGAAAATTCTATTTTAATATTTTCTAAAATTGCAAAACCTGGAAAAGTCTGTTAAGATTTCAAAAAGACACTAAGGTACCATGGACAAAATTAGGTTGTTCAAATTAGCTAATGTGAATAGTAGCGGGATTCACAAGACTCGTAATGGGATTCGTAAGTCTTATGCTCACTATCTCTTCCCCCTCTGTCAACATTATTCATCTGACACTGAAACTGACTGACGCATAGTGACAGTGAAGAAAGGGATATCTGCTATTGACATGAACAATAATGGGATTCGTAAGACTCATAATGGGATTCGCAAGTCTATATTGATCACTGTTCACATAAGCTAATTTGAAAAGTCCAATTTAGTTCATGATACATTAGTATCCTTTTGAAATGATAATAGAATTTTTCGGGTTTTGAAATTTTAAAAGGTATTTACTTAGAATTTTCCCTAAAATCAATGCCCTAAACATCAAACATTTCACAAAACAATAGGGGTTGTTGAGGCATCTCATACTTTCTAGAAATGCTACCCACAAATTGACACCTTGAACACTTCTTGCAAAACTCATGGGCATTACGAAATAGAATAGGCTTGAACAATCCACTTTCCAAAACTTTCCCAGCAAATGCTTAGCACTAAAATTCCCCCCACATGCAAGAGTATGACAGAAAATTAAAACATACTCAAATTCATCATCAAGAGTGCATCGCCTAATAATTTGATCACTGCATATGTGCCACATGTAAGGATCATCCCATATATAGAAATTAGTCTCACTCTTAAATTTATTCAATTGATGTTTATTCATATCAGTGGGTAAAACAGATGCAACTAAATAATTAGCAATATCACCATACCAAGGAACAGAAACAACAATCTCACAAAGTCTTTGATCAGGAAAATCATCTAAGGGTAAAGAAGTCATCACAGGTGTCTCAATCCTACTCAAGTGATCAACTACCATATTCTTTGCACCGCTCTTATAAAAAATCTCCATATCAAACTCTTGTAACAGCATTACCCACTGTATGAGGTGGGGTTTTGAATATGGCTTTTTGAATAAGTACTTTATAGCTGAGTGATTTGTAAAGATAGTCACCTTCGTGTAGAGAATGTAAGATTGAAATTTTTCTAACCCAAGCACAATTGCAAATAGCTCTTTCTCTGTAGTGTAAGTTAGCCTAAGTAGAATATAATGTTCGAGATACATAGGCTATTATACATTGTCTCTTCTCTACTCTCTGGGCAAGAATTGCATTTAAAGCATAGTCTGAAGCATCACACAAGAGTTCAAATGGAAGGTGCCAATTAGGTGGCTAAATAATAGGAAGAGTAGTGAGCCTCTTCTCAACTCATCCCAAGCATACTTGCATGTATCATCAAAAACAAAACCCACTTCTTTCTGCAACAAACAAGATAATGGCAATGCTATCTTACTGAAATCTTGAATAAATCGTCTATAGCAACCAACACGCCCAAGAAAAGAACGTATATCTTTCACATGAAAGGGATATGGAAGAGATGAAATTATATTAACTTTAGCTCTATCAACTTCAATACCATCATGGGAAACAACATGTATTAAAATAATTATTTTAATTTCTTAACCATAAAATGACATTTTTCAAAATTCAGCACACAATTATATTGAATGCATCTTTCCAAAACCTTGTCCAAACTATGTAAGCATGAATCAAAGGAATTACCATAGATAATTAAATCATCCATGAAAACTTCCATGCAATGCTCAAGAAAATCAGAAAATATGGAAACCATGTAATGCTGAAAAGTTCCTGGTGCATTATATAAGCCAAATGGCATGCGTCGATATGCAAAGGTTCAAAATGGGCATGTGAATGTGGTCTTATCTTGATCTTCAGGTGCAATAGAGATTTGAAAATATCCAGAAAAGCCATTAAAAAAGCAGTAATGTGATCTACCAGCTAGTCTTTCTAAATTTGATTTATAAAGGGGGGGCAGGTAGTGATCCTTTCTAGTTACAGAATTCAATTTTCTATAATCAATTCATAGCCTCCAATTGTTCTGGACTCTAGTTGGGACTAACTCACCCTCATCATTACGAACAATAGTAATACTAATTTTCTTAGGCACTACTTGAACTAGACTTACCCTCTGGCTATCAGAAATAGGGTAGATTATACCTGTAGAAAGAAGTTTAGAAACTTATTTCTTTACCACATCAAGAATCAATGGATTGAGTTGTCTCTATGGTTGTCAAATAGCTTTAGCACCATCTTCTAGAAGGATCCGATATATAAACACATCTGAGCTAATCCCAGGGATATTAGCAAGTGTCTACCCAATAGCTTTCATTCATCTTCTAAGTACCTCTAGGAGGTGAGTTTCCTCATCAGCAGCGATGTCACTAGATACAATCACATGAAGTGCCTCACCCTTCCCAAAAAGGCATACTTTAATGAGTCAGGAAGTGGTTTTAACTTTAAGGATGAGGCTTGCTCTATTGAAGGTATGGGCGGCTTCAAATCAATATCAGTCAAACTAGAAACCTACACAACAAATTCACAAACAGAAGAGAAAACTTTCCTACCTTGGGAAATATCAGTAGAAACTGTAGGGGTAGTAGTAGAATCAACTAACACATCACAATCAATAGTAGTAGTGCCATCAGTAGGACTCATGTCAGATATATAATTTGAATTAAAAAGTTCCCCATCAGAAACATGATCAATACTAATCAGGTAATGAAGATGAACCAATGTCATCCATGGTATGAATCACACTAAGCAATGAGAAAATCCATTTGAATTAGTAGATATAGTAGATACATAATCACTAGAATCACTAACGTTATAAATAGGTACAGAATTATCATGTTTAGAATGTCTCATAATCTCAATAAAATCAGTAAAAATATTAATATTAGCAACATCAAGATCAACACATGAATAAGCGAGAATATAATCTAAACCAATAATATCACACGACCTACTAAGCACGTTATCTCTAAGATAAGCAACAAAATCATATACAATATCATCAACAATGCAAACATCTATCTCAACACAATTGTCAAGAGGATGTCTTATAGATTCAAGCACATTAAATCTTATTGTTTTACCAACAAATTCTAAAGTAAGGCTCCATGCATGTACATCTATCATAGCTCTGGCAATTTTAAGGAAGGATCTAACTAAAATCAAGGATGAATGTCCCTTTTGTCTAAACAGACTATCATCCATATCAAGAACATAGAAGTTTACAGGGAGTATGAAATCTTTTACCTTAATTAGGATATCCTCCAAGATGCCTTTTGGAACTGTACAACATCTGTTAGCAAGGGATGTAATGAGATTTGTGGGTTTAAGCTCTGACTTTGGTACAATGTTGATAATTTCTCCTAAATCTAAGGCATCTGAGAACTTAATGTCACTAATAGTGCAAGGATGAGAAAGCTACCAGGATCCTTACACTTTACTGTTATTGGCAATTGATAAAGAGAGGAGATGATTACTCCTAAGTCAACATTGCCTTCACGCTTAAGCTTTCTCTTTGTAGTACATAATTCCTTAAAAAACTTTGCATATTTAGGCACATGTGTGAGCAAGTCAACTAGCGGAACATTAATTACCACCTTCTTGAAGATATCATAAACTTGTTTGAACATCTCAGCTTCTTTCTTTCTCCTTTCAACCTTAGCAGCTCCAATAGGAAAGGGTAAGGTGTGTTTGATTACTTTCTTCCCATCATCATCCTTATGTCGTTCTTCATGAGCTTCCACTTGTGTTTTTGATAAAGTAGATTGATTTTGTGATATGGGAATAGAAGGAGAATTATCAACAACAATTTCCTTATTTGCTAAAGTATTAGTGGTAATAGGATCTACAGAAAAGATAATCTTTCCACGTCGAAAAGATATAAAATTAACTCCACCAATATTAGGATATGCTAAGTTCCAACATTTGGATTGGTTACTACTTGAGATTGAAGCTTTCTTGAACCTTGAATCTGTACATTATTAAGTGCATTAGACAATTGACCAATATGAGTTTAAAGAGCTTGAATTTCCTGCCTATGTTGCAATTCCTTTTGTTCAAATTTATCCAACATGATTTTTATCATATCATCTATTTTTCCTTCTAAATTTGAATTCTCATCTTGGACTGGCATTGGTTGTCTAATTGGTTGATAAATTTTGCCATTAGAACTAGCACCTTATATGCTTGCTAAGGTTGACTATTCCCATATTGAAGATTTGGATAGTCACGCCAACCAGGATTATATGTACTGGAGTAGGGATCATATCTTTGGTCACCTTGAGTTGTAGGTTTGGAAGGATAAATTTCATTGCAAGATTCAACTCCTTCATTTAAGTAGGGGCAAGTGTGATTGAACCATATTTTTTAGGAAATTTCTTGATATATTTGGGCAATTAATCATAAATTTTGGACTTAATTGCATTTATTGTGAGTGATTGTGATTAATTGTATT
>JBAGKO010000002.1:7550458-7561814 GCA_037177275.1 Acacia concinna | reverse complement strand
TGGACGTAGGTCAAGTGGAGGACCGAACCAGGATAAATCTGTTTGTCACTTCTCTTCCCTTATCTCTTACGTTTCCAACATATATAACTTGATTCAATAACCTTGTATTTATAATTCATTGTTTTCATACTCTGAGCTTTAGCTAAGATGCAAAAAGATTTTCAAAATATATAAGG
This sequence comes from Acacia concinna, assembly GCA_037177275.1. Classification (NCBI taxonomy): domain Eukaryota; kingdom Viridiplantae; phylum Streptophyta; class Magnoliopsida; order Fabales; family Fabaceae; genus Acacia; species Acacia concinna. Next base: position 7,561,638 of record JBAGKO010000002.1, on the reverse strand, counting down.
TTTTATTTTACACCCAATTCACCCCTCTCTTGGGTGAACATCCGGTTCTTACATTATGGTCCTGAATCCATTCACCTTGATCATCTTTCAAAGCTTCAATTCTATGCTTTTTTCCTTTTAAAGGTAGCTGATGCATGAAAAAACCTTGTATTCCTATCCCCTACTTTCAACCTTTTACTTCTAGATTTTTGAAACCAGTAGAGTTCCTCTTAAGCAACCAATTCATGATATTGAGCCCATAAGTCTTTTTCAATTTTATATAACCCAGAACTAATATTCAGTCTTCTTGTTCTGTTAATCCCTTCAATTCTTCGAATGATTTTCCTTTTCTTTTGAGCCCAATTCCCAACATAATTCTCATTTCATTTAGAAGCAGAATCTTGGAATGAAAGGAGACCCTGAAGCCAATTCTTCCCTTACCAGGCTTCCTTAGTAATGCTAGAAAAGCTATCTTTAAGATGCCATGCAGCCTGATAGGAGAATCCCTTCTTATTCTGAGCCTAAATAGCCGACGGATTTGAAGTCACCACCACCACTTTATGGTCATATTTAAATTTCAAATTATGACAAATAGAAGTCTTAGGAAACTAAGAAAGCCAACTGAAATTAAAAAGGACCCAGTCAAGACGTTCTTTAAGCCCTTATCTTTCCCAAGTGAATCTGTCACCTTGAAAACACCTTTCAACCAAGCCATCGTCTTCCACACAATCCCTAAACTGACTCATTGCAACCCAATCAAGAGAAGAACCTCCAAGTTTATCCTCAGGAGATAAATAATAATTAAAATCTCCTAAAATCAACCAAGGATAGGACAGATTTAAAGCAATATGACGGATTGAGTCCTATAATCTCATACGAGCAGCCACATTAGTTTCCCCATAAACAACAGACACACAAACATTGGCATTTCTATTATGGTCTTTAATTTAACAGTGAAGCAACTAAGCATTTGAAAATAGATAATTGACCTCAAAATCATCATTATTCCATAAAATCCAAATCCCACCGGCAAACCCACTAGATTCAACTCTAATCCAATGGCTGAAACCAAGTCTTCTAGAAACAAAATAACACGAGAGCCACTAATATGTGGCTCTAATAAGCACATGATATCCAAATTAAACTTTCTAACAATATCTTTAACATAATTAGGGAATGTCTGGCTACCAACTCCCTTACAATTCCATGATGCAATAATAATAAAGAAATGCAAAGACAAGGAAAGAGAAGGAAGGTATCTTCAAAGAGTTCCCAGATGAACCTTAATTTCCAGATCATTCTGCAAATCACCCCCCAATGAATTAGGATTTCTACTTCTTTGAGTAGCAGAATTTGAGGGACCATAATTTTCCGAGGCTGTGGGTCAGGTTCCTTTAGATTTGGGAAATGGGATACCACGACAAAACCATCACCATCACTTCTATTCTTTTTCCTTGGAGCATCTTTTTTATGGGTTAGCTTTGAAGCTTCTTTCCCAATCACTAGATTTTTACCACTTTGAGAATTGCCTTTAGATGCTTTGGGTTCATTAGTGCTTCCTTGAATGACTTTATGAATTCTGGGCCCTTTATTTTTAAGGCTGGACATTTGTTGATGGCCAGCAATAGAAACAGTCACGTCAGGTCCAACAGAATTCGGAATGCTCCTCGGCCCATAACCTTTTTGCGCTAATGCTTCACTACTGTTCGGTAATACCACTTCATGAGAGCTTGGCTTGTCTGAATTGTTGTCCATCACTTGGTTGTTTACAAGAGACACCGAATCCTGGCCTAACATATAAGAAGCTTGAAATTTTCCCTTATCTTTGGGCTTATATTCCAATTTTGACTTTTGCTTGGGAATAAACCTGCCTCCCCTTTTGTTTCCATTAGGCAGATATGACATGGTATTGTCATAAATCACAAGTGCTTTACTCCCATTCCTAATGTTAACCTCACCCTCTTTCTCTTTCCTTATACCAGGTTCACAGGGAAGACTTTCCTCCTCTTCTATATCCTCAAAAACTGCAAACCATGATTTCTGAACAAGTGAAGCTTCATTCTTGCTGTGTTGTCAGACCTACTTCTTGAAGACTAAGCTTCCCTCTGATTTCCCCTTCTTGGAAACCAAAACCTTGAGCTTCTCTAAGAAATCATACAGGGACTGAAAGTATCACCATCACCTGAATATTTATTTGGCTACTGCATCAACGTTGATTTCACTGGAACCTGAGAATGTCCAGATCCTCTATAGACATTGACTTGCTTCGGTAAAGACCCTTTTGCACTAGAACTAGGCCTTCCCTTATATGAGCATGATTCTCTTATATGACCGAATCTACCACATTCGAAGCAAATTAAGTTGAGACCTTCATATTCAATATTAAACATAGAACCTGTAGTAATCACCTTAGGCACCAATTTCTTCTGAAGATCCAACTCAACACAGAGTCTAACAAACTTGCCTCTTTCTATTTTTAAAGTTGGTGATTGAAATTCTTTTAGAGTGTTTAAATCAACTTGTAAGGTTTTTCCGATATTATCACCAAGCCTTGAAATGCATTGTCTGTTATAGCAATGCAGAGGGACATCGAGCTTACAAATCTAGGTTGCAACTCTGCCCAGGGGGTTATGATACGGATTGAAATATGGAGACCATCTCTAAATCAACACACATTGTTGCTCGATAATCCAAGGGCCATCAAAGAGAACTCTCCTGTACTGAGTCTTCCATAATTCTGAACTAGTGAATCTCAAAACAAAGTAATTGTTTGGGATATTAATGAGCTCAAAACTTGAAAAACCCCAAAGAACTTTCAGAGCTTCTTTAAACGCATACAAATTATATCTTTTTCCTAGCACTGTGATTATTAGAGCGAATTTCCATGGGTTACACCACTCATAAAACTCCTCTTGCGTAAACTGAGCCTCAAGATACATTTCCTTTAACTTCTTAAGCTCCTATGTTTCTTCAGGCAGCTTCCAAAAGGGTTCATTGTCATCCATGAGAAAATCATCCTCTTCCCTCTTACTAATACTGTGAGCAGCACTGTTAAAGCCTAGAAGAGATGCTCGGTAAGAAATAAATTTTGGGGAATTATGATTATCTTCATTCTTGGAATCTTGGACTTGAACATTGCCAGAGTTCAGAAAGTTCATCCCCACTTCTATAGCTTTCTTATCCATCTTACTAAGATAATTACCTTTCAGAATCAAAAACTCACCTTTTGACTTATCCTTATTCCCATTCCTTTCCTCAATAGCTGGCCGATCAGGAGGAACCTTTCGCAGCCATGAGTCCATCTGAAAAACTTTAAGCACAAGTCCCAAGAGAGAGAAAGTTTCGAACTCCCCAGCTTCCTATTTCTAGTTTTAATCTATTTAGTTTTGCCATTAAGCTTTTGTAAGATTTTGTATTATTATTTTTTAATAAAAACAGCTCCTAAACAATTTCATACATGATATTTCTATCTATTAATTTTAGGTCAAATAGTTTACTTGGGTTATTATTGAATTTTAATTGGTTTAAATTGATGAATAAAGTGAAGATTTGTAATTTAACAATTTTATACTGAAAGTCATAAATCTTAAATCAGAAATTTTATACAATTGAATGAAATTGATCATGCTTAATGTCCTAAATGAGTTGTTTAGATTAAGAAAAATATATGAATGAATGTTAAAAGGTTTAATTGGCATTTTTAGTATGAAAGTAGAATTTTTAGTTAATAGTTGTTGAATCAAGTTAATTGTTTTAATAACTCAAAAAGTTATTAATATGTAGTAATTGATTGTGATAGACTGGTTTATGACTTGTGGTTGAGCTTGGAGTTTGGATTCTTGTGGTAATTTTGCTTTGGCGAGAGGTAAACACTTTCCTCTTGTTGTACATGCTTGTGACATGTTTTGAGTGGTTTTAAATATATAACATAAATTTGCAATTGATTTGTGATATGTGCTATGAAGTTACTTTATTATTGAAATTGTCTTATGGGATTTATCTTATTGAGTAATGGATAGTAATATAATATTATATGAATTTAATGTTCATTTATGATATTGAAAATTCTCTTGATTTGTAAATTGATAATGGAATGTGATGATTATGATGGTTATATTTGTTGAGTATAATTATACCACATGAGTAATTGATATGAGAGGGGGTGGCGGATGTGGATCTTGATAGGAGGTTATTTTTAGAGGAAATAAGGGGGTGGAATTATTGTACAAAAGAAGAATAAGGTAATGGACTTCCAGGTATAGACTGGTTAGTTCTTTGGCCCATTGTGTTTAATAGGGCATTGACACCCCACTGATGTATTGAGGCAACCCATGGTCTAGTCTTGTGCTCTGGTCCATATCACTTGATGAGTGAGGTTGTTGAGTTGAACTACCAGTCATATGGGTGAGTACTAGCCTATGGGTTTAGTCAGAGGAAATAAGGTGGGAGGTGATAAGGGAGGTTAGAGAGTGAATTGTTAAATATTAATAATTGTGCACCCGTGTGACGTTTTTGATATTGTTATGTATTTATAAATGTTTCCACTTGACACCTCACGTGCACTTGTATGCCCGATGAAATGGTTTGTTAGTTACTGAGACATTGTCTCACCCTGTCAATTTAATATTTTCAGGTGATAGATCCCGTAGTTGTCTAATAAGGGAGATTCCATAAGATTAAACAATTTCTTCTAAGAGTAGCGCTTCTGTTCTTTTAGCTTATGCTGGATTATTATATATTGCCACGTTATGATTTATTTGCATATTTTAGTTAATTATTCTATTAGGAAAAAAGTACGTTTTTACACTAGAACCAGTAATAGATGATAATATATATATAAAAAAAGAGTGATAGAACCACATTCACTGAACTATGTATCTAATTATTTAAATCTACTTATATTTTTGTATCATAGTGGCTCTAAAATGGAAAACAATAGGGAAAATACAATGTATTAATTATTAAATACAAGTATATATACAACCACAAATGCTGAGAAAATAACATTTGTAGTATATTCAAGATATCTAAGCTTTATACCACAAGTAGTTACTCTTATTGTATAATTTGTGACGGGGACTGATAAGGGCAAGAATAATCTCATATTCTACTTATTATTGGTTGAGCCTTCATTTTAGTTCTCTATCCTAATCTTTTAGCCTTCTCATATAAAGTTCATTTTATATATTTAGTTGTGAGATGTAAACCATTAAAAGTTTAATTGGTTTGTTTGAGTATTTTCAATGTATAGTTTGGCCAGAAAATATGACTCATTCGAAAACTCCTTCAAAGGAAAAGCATGGTGTGGACTTCAAGGTCACTAAAATGCATTACTGGAGTTCTTTCATTTTATGTACTTGAATGTCTTAGTAAGAAAATTCTTTGAGTACGTACTCATTGACCACTTAATTCTTCAATACTGAAGTTCTTTCATGTTAGCTTTGCGTGAACGGGGAAGGCAGCACAAAGCTTCAAATCTTTATTGCTTTTGACGACGCCTCTACAAATAGGGTACAACTTGTTCACTACTATCGATCACTTCATCTGCGCCTTCACTCTTTAATTCGGGTCTCACACTTGTTTGATTCCTTCTTTATTTATTGATTGATTTTATAAGGGCAATGGGGTTATTTTATTTGCTAGTTTATTTCTCATAATGGGCTTTGGTACTTCAGGTCTCGTTTAACAATTAATTTGTTATATAGGTATATGGGCAATTTAACAAAAATACATCCTTTAAATATTTATTGTTTTAAATAAATTTTAACCAATATATTTATATCTGTGATTTGGGTATTTTTTATTTAGGAAAAAACCGAAGTGAGTATAATTTAATCAAAATACACAAAAATATTTGTATATAATCTAAAAGGAGTAATATTTAAATAAAAAAAGACGTTAATTCATAAGCAAATACAGCATTAATGTGTAAACCATATATAATCTAATAAAACATAATTATTAAAGTAAAAATATGTCATGCTGCTATTTTCTCCCTTTTTAACTCAATATTACACCATTTCAAAACCGATAAAAAGGAAAAAAAATATAAAATATGATTTAGTTGACCCATCTAAAACTCTTGATCAGATTGGTCATTGAATCACTAAGAGCTAATTAATTAAATACTCTAGGAATGTTTCATCATCTCAGGTCCAATGAAGATACAACAACTCATATTGCTATATTCCTAATTAGTGGATGACTCATTTGAAAAAAATGCACATTTTTTTTATTTTTAAGAAAAATTAACCAATGAATTTGGACAAAAACTTAGTTAATTACGATTAATATTTTTTCTTAAAAAAATAAACTGAATTATTTCATACTAATTACCAGTCAACTAGAATTAAAATGATTTGCCTCATAACAAAAGAATTAAAATGATTCAAGCAATGTTTTCATTTGAAAACACTTAGATAATGTGATGCTCCTAAAATACACAAGTATTTATCTTTATTCATTAGTTTGGGCAATCAAGTTGACTTTTTTTGCCCTTGCTTTTCCAAAGCGAATGAGATTTTGTTTTTTTTGTGTGGAGTAATTGATGGGAGAAGATTAATGGCTCCTTTAACTACCATCTTACACACACACACACCCTTGTTGCCTTTTTTCTTGCCTGCGATTTATATCGTTGTTTCTCAACTACTATGTTTGTCACAATTTAAGTTTGGTTAATTTGTCTCTGTTAAATTATTTGAAAACCTTAGATAATGGAATTTCCTCCGTCAATGTCTAATAGCTGCTACTATTAACACAAGTTAGCTCAGCCGTTCGACTGAATTTGGATTCTCAAAGAGGTTTTTTGAATTTGTACCTAAATTTTGATAATCATTCAACGGGGAGCCTTAGTCTCTCTCAATCGATGCCGCTCAAGTTGTTCGTCCTTATTCATCATCGGCTCAACCTTATTCATCTTTAATTTGTCTTCTATTGATGCATGCTTGAACCGGCTCCATCACTTTCGACTATGTGTTGTTGGCATCGATTTTCTTCTCCATTGCTGGAAATTCTGTTTTATTTGGAGCTTTGTTTCACTGTTAGTTTCCATATTGGGACTAAAGAAGAGCATTTGTCTCTCTCTTTCCTTCAACCATCTTCTCTGCTTCACTTTTCTTCATCAGAGGTTGTACAATATCCTTCTAAATTGCTTTTCCTGTCTATGTAAAATGGAAAATTAAACTTTTCAAAGGAAATTTGTAAGAATAATCTAAATCTTCTGGGTGGATCTCAAAACTATTGGAGTTGCATGTTGGTTTTCTATATAGATGATTGAGTTTTCTAGCTTAGCTTTTAATCTGGAGGTCTGAAATTGGGGGAAGCTTGTCTTCCTTAGCTTGACATTGCCTACATTTTGGTGTTTGTTTGTTCTGATTGTGCTTTCAAGATGTCTCATAATTTCTAATCAAGCTCCAATCCTTTATCATGCAATAGGAGTCACTTTGCTTTTGCAAAAATTAGTGAGAATTGCAAGTTGCATATTTCAAAATTACAATATTTGATTAGCATTCATTGGAAGTTGCAAGGACGGTTCAACAGGCTAACTATTCCGTTTTTACTTTAGTTTCAACTAGGAATATCTCCCGTGCGTTGCGCGGGTTGATTAATACGTTATAATATAAATCATAACATTAATTAAAAAACTTGTGTATTACCTAAGTTGTTGAAAAAAAATGTTGCATTTTTAATATTTAAAAATGTAACATGATATTTCAAATAAAAAGTTTGATAACAATTATATCATGTGGAAACATAAACATCGAAAGACATGTTATGAGATTTTATTAAAGACTTTTAAAATGTAAACCAATTGATGCGGAGCCTAGAAATTTATTTCATGTGATATGCTCCTTAATAAACAGTAAAAAGCTCTTTTGTGAAGGACGGTAAATTACATTTCTGTATGGAATAAAAAAAAAGGGCTTATGAACCATAAAAAGTAAGCTCACGAACAATTATATCAGAAGTGATTGGGTAGGTTTACATTTACATATTGCACTAAACCATTTTGTGTAAATCAACTGACAAAATTTTTAAGATTACTATTTTTTAGGCATGCGCTCTGTATGAACATAATGATATTAAGCCAAAAAAAAAAGTAAATGCAAAGATCCTATTGAACAGTTGACAACTCCTTGTGAAGAGTAAAAAGCAAGGTTATGGAAAATAATATTGTATGTGGTTCTGTAGGTCTATAGATTGAGCAAATGAAGTGACATGAAGTATTAGAACTGTATTTTGAAGCATAATAATGCTTCTTATGAACAACAAAAATGCAAGAATCCTTGTGAAGAGTAAATATGTCATTATGAACTGTTAAAAGCAAGTTAAAAATAGTGATCCAGAAATAACTTTTATAATATATATGGATCTTTAATTCATTCCTAGGACATCAGTGAAGTCATATTTTTTATTTTAAAAACACATTTTCTTTATATCATATCATTGATTTTTTTTTTAAAAGATTCTATACACAAGGTTATGTGTGGGTAAGTATAGTTCGGAAACATAAAAAATACTTAGATAAATCACGTCATAGAAACTGTTCTACAAAATCCTACGAGAGAATAAAAAACTCCACTCTAATAGTGTATAGAGTGTGGAAAATATATCAAAGGCCTTGCAGCCTAGTGGTAATGGTATCTCTCAAGTGGGAGGAGGTCATGGGTTCGATCCTGTAGTTGTAACTTCAGGCTGTTAGTGCCTGCCCGAGCCTATGAGCTCCATTAGAGTGTGGAAAATATCAAGGTAATTCAGTAATATTAAATGATTCTATGCACATTTATAGAGGCAAGGCAGAGATATTTAAAGGATGAGAAGTGAGGTGTGTCACATGATACAAGTGATGATGACGGGACACGTAGCCCTAGGAAGGATTAATCTAGAAGAAGGCTGAAACAAATGTCTATGTGCAGCAGTAGAATTATTGCAATGGGCTTGGCAGATTGGGCTTAGCATCAGTTTGGGCTTGTGTCTTGACAGCCTCCCTCAAGCTGAACAGTCTTGGGAAAACTGTGAGGCTTGACCGAAGATGCTCAAATCTTGGAGCTGGTAAGGGTTTAGTAAAGATATCTGCCAATTGCTTAGTTGAGGATACAAATGTTACATTAAGTGTTTTGGTAGCAACTCTTTCTCAAACAAAATGATAATCCAACTCAACATGTTTGGTGCGGGCATGCATAATAGGATTAGTAGACAAGTATGTGGCTCATATGTTGTCACATCATAATGTTGGTGCAGTAGCAAGAAAGATACCCAACTCTCTTAATAAGATTGCAACCAAATCAAATCACAAGTTGCAAGTGCCAGAGATCGATATTCAACCTCAGTGGAAGACCTAGCAACAATTTGTTGTTTCTTAGCAGACCATGAAATTAAATTAGGGCCAAAGAACACACAAAAACCTCCTATAGATCTACGATAATCAGGGCAACCCGCCCAATCCGCATTAGAAAATGCAACAAGAGATGAAGATGATGATTTACGGAGCAAAATACCATAATCAATATTATACTTTAAATATCTGAGAATTCTCTTGACAGTTGTCCAATGAGAATCACGAGGGGCATGCAAAAATTGACAAACCTTATTGACAGCAAAGGAGATATCTGGCCTTGTAAAAGATAAATATTGAAGGCTACCAACAACACTTCTATAAAGAGTGATATCATTGAAAGCATTTCTATCATAAAGGGACAATTGAGAACCATAAGCCATTGGTGATTTCACGGGCTTACAGTAAAGCATATTTGTCTTTGATAGTAAATCAATAATGTATTTTCTTTGAGTAAGATGCAGCCCCTTATCAATAAATGTTGCCTCAATTCCTAGAAAGAAATGTAAATTGCCCAAATCTTTGACAGGAAACTGAGAACCAAATGACGAATAAGATTATCTACTTCAACAAGATTAGAGCCAACAACTATTATGTCATCCACATATATGAGAAGGTAAAGGACAAATGAAGGAGATAACTTAATAAAAAGGGATGAATCTAATTTAGAAGGAACAAATCCCATATGTGTAAGACAAGCACTAAGGCGAGAGAACCAAGCTCTTGGGGCTTGTTTGAGCCCATAAAGTGATTTATAAAGCTTGCAAACATAATGAGAAAATTGAGGATGCCGAAAACCTGGTGGTTGGTTCATATAAATTTCTTCATCAATGTTCCCATAAAGAAAGGCATTTTGTATGTCAATTTGTTTCATAGTCCAACCAGCAGAAACAACAAGAGAAAGAAGAAGACGAATTGTTGCTAGCTTAATAACAGGAGAAAAAGTGTCATGAAAATCATACCAGGTGCCTAGTAAAAGCCCTTGGCAACTAAGCGAGCTTTATACTTCTCAAGAGTGCCATCTGATTTGAACTTTTGTTTAAGCACCCATTTACAACCTATTACAGGTCGATTAGATGGAGGAGGAACAAGGGTCCATGTTCTTGTGTCTGACAAAGCCTTCAACTTAGCATCCATGGTCGCACGCCACTCAGGGATTTTTAAAGCCATAGAAACAGAAGTAGGAGGATCAGGTCGTGAGCTCACTAATGTAGCATATGCTTGAGGTGGGGGCCACCGAATGGTGCCTTTAGTATTGTGCTTGGGCTTGGCAGATTGTGTCTGAGACTGAGTAACCATTATATGGGCATTAGGCAGTGAAGTGGAGGGACCACATGATTCACTCATCAGAGGCAAGGTGGTGGAGGAGGAGGATTCTAAAGAACTGCTAGATAATAATGGACTTGAATGAGGTATTGGTGAACCCGAAGGAGAGGTTGGGATATTTGGGTTGGTGGTGTCAAAAAGGGTATTGGAAGGAGGAGAATTAAATTGAGTAGAGGAGGATGTGGGTAGGCGAGAAAAGGAGGGAGGTGAAGTGGGCCCAGTTTGGAGGTTAGGTAAAGGTGTATAAACAGGAGTGGATTTTGGTTCTTTAGAAGAAAAAATGTGGGTGGTAGAAAAATAAACTTCATCAAATAAAACATCACGTGAAATGTATATCCTACCTGTCTTGGGATCAAAACAAAAATAACCAAAATAATTAGTGGCATATCCCAAAAAAATACATATAGTAGCTTATGTCGAATATATGGGCGAAGGTGGGGCCAACACCCACAACCAAAAATTTCTAGAAAGGTATAGTCAGGTGGGTGATGAAAAAGAAGTTGATAAGGAGATTTTTGACGAAGTGAAGGAGATAGTAATC
>JBAGKO010000002.1:7499922-7512005 GCA_037177275.1 Acacia concinna | reverse complement strand
GATACACATCTCTTACTTAGTTTTAAACAAAAAAAATTCTTTGAAAAATTTCATCATAAGTCACTTTTTTACTTATCATTCAAATATGTTTATTAAATAAAAAAAGTCACTTCTGTAAAGTCATATTCAAACACAACAACTTCTGATAAGTCGATTATTTTTTTAAAACTAAAATAAGCTACTTCTAAATGGACCCTATATTGTCATGATTAAGAGTTGAGCCAAAAAAAAAAAAAGAAAAGAAAAAGATAAAGATAAATACAAAAACATAAATGTATTTACAATTGACGGGTAAAATAGTCTTTTCGTTGATAACAACTCCGACTCGCTCGCGCCGTAAACTACCGACTATACCGAACAGTCGTGTTCCGGCTTTGGGTCAAATCTACTTGAGGGCAGGGAACTGGTTTTCATCAGCTACCTTCTTTCTTTCTGAAGGACTTCCCACGCAACCACCGGTATGTATTACGATCCCAACAACGAATCTATATTTTGTTCTTCCCTGTATTCTTTCAATTCACTTCCTTGTGTGTGTATTATCTCAAGAATTCCTGGTCATGCCTTGTATGATGCTGCTTTTGAGCAACATATTGGGTTTTATTGATGGAGCTTTGTGTAGGGCTTCTCTTCTGTTTTGTTTTTTTTTCCGCTGAAGATCTTAGCGTTCCTGTTTTCTTTCAAATAAATAAATGAATAAACATGAGTGGGTTATCCGTGATCCTTTGTACTGGGGAATCGATAAATAAATCTTGATTTGCAGGTTGATGATCTAGTTTTTAGCCGGGGCTTTGAGTTGACTTCCCTTTTCAATGGTCATCCAATTTTTTAAAGGAATTTTGCCCTACTTTTCATTTCAGGTTTGACAGGTTTTTTTTCCCATTCGTATCTATCTTGGACCAATCTACTTCCAAGTCCGGGTACCCATTAATTAAATTAATTAGTGTTCTTGGAGCTGCGAAAGGTAGAAAATTGTTGCTTCTTCTAGCTATTGCAGGTGGGTATGTGATATTTTCAAGTCATCAACATTTTCTTGTTACCAAGAAATAGATAGTATGTAAAATTTAACTATATAGTTGTTTTTGTATATCTCCTTTGAGTCTGATGACATGTATAAGACTAGTCTATCTTGCTTGAGTTGTTGGTTCCAACTTATTAGCAGTCCAATTTCTTTATGTTCGTCAATGCCTTTATTGTATCATTCACATGAATCTGCTGTCAATTCAATGGAATGAACTTTTATCTTCGTTCATCAATGATTCCACAGCAAGATTGCAAGGACAGTTGCTTTTCTTATCTAAATGAAACTTGCTTATAACTTGTGAACTTGTAAGGACAATTAATGAATACTTTCACTGGAGGTCAATTACATCTGATATATTGGTGTTAGCTGCCGTTGCAGGATAATTTAACCTATGATCAGGTCAATTACATGGATGATACACGTGGCAAATTAAATATAATCTCTGATCACTTTCAAGCTCCAACATCAAGTGAAGCGCCGTTTGAAAATGGAACACCATCAACTTCAGAACCTAGAACTGATAAATACTTGAGGTATTGTTTTATGGCCCAAAAAAAGAAAAATAAGAATTGGAATTTCTTAGTTTTGGCTTGTCAAGAAAAAAAATTCTTTGTTTTCCTTAAAACTAGTTACTCAATCTATTTTAACTTAGGTCTCATCATCATCATCTGTGGACTCGAAGTAAATTAGGAACTGCTTTCATGTTGAAATTGTTTAGTCTTCGGGGCCTATCATGGGGTTCTGGTGGCAGTGGTCAAGAAAAGGTACACTTCGAGCACCTTTTTTCATTAATGAAACACTCTATGATACCTTACCAAAATGAGTTCATAATTTGTAGGTTGAGCTAACAGCTGCACAAATAGAGTCACTTCGATCAGAACTTGCTGATATAGAGGAGAGGGAAGCCCACTTGAAAGCTCAGTGAGTGACATTTTAACTGTGGATTATTATAACCTTAACTGTCTTCTAATTTGTTGACTAACAAAAGCTGTCTTCTATTTTATTGTGAGTCATCATTAACTAGAAGCAGCACTTTGCTTTAGCTTGCCTTTCATTTTCTGTTTGCACATGTCAACTTGAAGACATTGAAAAACATTTTAAATTTCAGATGTTAGCAATAGATATGAAGTCTAGCATATTCATGAATAACTTGTTAAGTAATATGGATAAAAGGAAATTTAATTTCCTTATTTCTTCTGTTCTTTGGTACACACCTTATTATTGACTCTTCCTGTTTGGATGAGGAAAAGCTCTTTTTCTTCTTTGAAGTACATTTGTTGCTGCTTTGACAAACCAGTGACATATTAATCTTTAGCCATCCCTTCCCTTTATGAGGGGATATCTCACATACCATTTGAGAAATGTATGTTTGTTTCAATCAATGATTGCGTCATTGAAATATTATCCCTCACAGGTTGGAACATATTGATGAGATTTTGCGGTCTGCTCGTCTCTCTGGCTATCTTTATATTCGAACGGTATTGACTGTTCAAAACCTTATTACCTTGTTGCTTTATAATAACATCAGTTTGTGCTTAATTAGTTATTTAACATACTAACTTAGTGGTAATTTGCCTCTAATTTTCCATGCAGAGATGGACAGCGCTACCGGGAGAACCTCCACCCATAGATGATACTGATGTAGATGATTGGCTTCCTCGCTTTATTGTTCTCCATGGGGCATGCATATTCTTATATTTGTCATGTACAGGTAATACAGTTATTTGGCTTCTTTCTGACTCTTATTCCTTAATACTAGCTTGCATAGGATATAAACTATAAAGCAAACACCAAAAGTACTGATGTTAATGATTGGCTTCCTTGCTTTTCTGTTTTCTTGTACCTGACCCTTAGGAACAAGGGCCTTTGGGTGAAGGGGTTATTGTTATACTCCGTCTGGTCCTAAATATAAGATTCAGTTGACTTTTTGGAGAGATTAAGGATATTAGTTAAATTATTTAAGGGAAGTTACATATAAGGAAAATTACAAATCTAGAAATCAATATGATGTCTAATTATAGTTAAGGGAGTATTGATAGGAGTAATTTAGGAAAAGTGGTTAAATATAGGAGACAAAGTAGATAAAGGTCTTATATTTAAGATCAAATTAAATTTCAAAATATGTCTTATAATTAGGACCGGAGGGAGTATAATAAATAGATGAAATGGAAGTTAGTTAAGGGGTTAATGAGCAATTAGGTTAGTTAAATGGGTGTTAGGGTTATGGTATATAAAAGGGCACAATAGCAATTATTATAATCAGGTTTTTGACATAATAGACTTGAGTCTCTCTCTAATTCTCTCTTCTCCTTTTCTCTCCTCTGCCTATCTATTTTCTCCATATTTCCCTATGTTTCCCTGTTTTTTTTAATTCACCCCTGTTTCTCTTTGTTTCTCCCTCATTTCCTCTCTCTCCTATCTTCTACTTAAGCATTTGTGCATAATTGTATTTATTGTATACATTTAATATTGTTAGTCCATTTCCTTGTCTCTCCTTTCCTTTGTCCCTCTTGTTACCAAGTTCTATCTTCATTGCATAGGAGAAAGAAATTCTAGAAAACACTTTCATCATATATTTTGAGTTTGTTTGATGTTGTTTTTAAAAATCGTTTTTTTTTTGTTTTTTTAAAAAAAAATTATTTGGAAAGTTGTTTTCACCCAATCATTTTTAAAAACAAAAACAATTTTGAGGAATGTTTTATTTTAAAAAAAAAATTGTTGAGGTTGTCATTTACTCACTATAGACACCATACTACCAACAATGATCACCGCTACGTCACCACCAACAGCCCTGTCGCCACATTATTTCAAAAAATTTTTTTTTCCAAAACTTGTTTTTGAAAACTATTTTAGTGAAACAAATAAACTGAAAATAGAATCAAACTAAAGACCTTTATTTTCCCTTGTTAGTGTTAAATCCAGGTAATTCTTTTTTCCTCTTGTTAGGTATGTATTTTTCCCAAAATCTTCTTTTATTTCTTTTATTTTTCTCCTTTCTCTTTGCGTGTGGGCTCATGCACTCACTACTAAGCACAAACCTTTAATGCTAGTTCTAGACTGTATGAAAGGAAACGCCGAGAAACAAGAGGTAGAATAAGATACTCCCTCCAGTCCTAATTATAAGACCTTATTGACTTTTTTGGAGGGATTAAGGATATTAGTTAATTGTTATAATATGACTTGATCTTCCAAAATTACCATATGATCCTAATAACCAGAAATAGATAAGGGAGTATTGAGAGGGATAGTTTGAGAATAGTTGGTTAAATATGGGAGATAATGTTGATATGGTCTTATATTTAGGGACCAAATTAAATTTCTAACTAGGTCTTATAATTTCGACCGGAGAGAGTAGTTCGTATGTTAGTGATTCTATCTTTTTTATTACTGGGCTAATCCTTCATGTTTAGATAAATTTTATCTATGATTTTCTCATCATGGGAATATAATATCAAATCAAGTCCTCGTAACTACCAGGCTGCTCAACTGTCTTTTATTACAAGTTTTCTATATTCCCATACCTGTTAGAATAGGCTTTTTATTTGAAAGGTTCACAAGAATAATTTGTTAAATATATATATCATTTCTTGGTTATTGAGATGAGCATTTAAAACTCTTTAAGCTGATTTAGTTGGACAGTAAACTAAATGCTCAACTTAGTTATCTCTGTGAAGTACTACCTCCAATTTTTAATACAAGAGCAAAATCACTAATTTGAGTAGATTAAAAAAATTACATGTGTTAGTTTATTGTAATAAATATGGCTTGATTTTACTTACCATATTTCATTATGACAACATTGGGAAAAAATTAATAATTTGGGGGGACAAAGTGGATTGAGGTTTCATATTGAAGACCAAATTTAACCCCCAACTAGCTCTTGTGTTATAGACTAGAGGTAGTATATTATATTTTCAGGCATTCAGATGATAGGTTCGTACATAAAGAACACCAACGTCTCTTTATTGATGAAGAGAAAAAATTGCAGATCTTAGCCCTCAGGACTCCACACTTTTATCTGATGTTGTCAAAGTAGGGTGCTTACCGAGTTTTAAACGTGAGGGCGAGGATGATGAGATGCACCATGCCTTTTATATTCTAACTAATCAAGGACTACGGTATGAGTGCTCAAGCAGTTCTAAAATACAGGTTTGTTGAAGGATATTATTTTTTGGCCCCAGTTGCGTCTAATAAATTGAGATAACTTGGTTCTTAGAATTATGACTTGGCTTCATTCTGCCTCATTTTCAGATTGATTCTTGGCTGTCCGCTTTACAAACTGACTGCAAATTGAAAGTTGATACATCAGTCCCAAATGGTTCAGTCAACAACTAACGTAATGTACAGAATGTTTGGTGAGCTTTAAGATGGGTTGAGTCTGATCTACTTTGTAGAAGTACACTAATTCGATGATTTTTAGGTGTAAATAAGATAGCAGTAATTGAATAGAGAATGATGAATTGTTTGTCATTTCTGTCTCATTCCAGAACTTGGTTTTAATAGTTTTTTTTCTGCGGGCGATACAATATCTGGTCCTTCAAGTTTGTCTTCATTTGTTTTTAGTTTCTCGACTTTAAAACTATAGACTTTGGTCCCTTAAAAGACAAAACAGTACGGGTCTTTATCAAATTATAAGGATAATATTGTAAATGGATTGAAACTTGAGGGACTAAAATTGATAGTTTGGAACATGAGGAACCAAAATTTAAATAAGGACAAATTTAAGAAATCCAAGATTGTATTGACTTTTTGTTAGCACAATATTTGATCCCTCAAGTTTACTTTAATTTTGTTTTCAGTCCATTTTTGTCCCTCAAAAAGCAAAATAGTCCGGTTTTTTTATTAAAATTGTAGGGACCAATGTTTTAGACGGATGAAACTTGAGAGACAAAAAAATCTGTGGATTAAAATTTTAAGAACTAAAATCAAAATCAGGGCGAAGTTAAGGAATCAAAGATTGTATTGATCCCATCTTTTGGATAGCACATGAAACAAACGAACAAAATGTCTTAGTTGGGTTTTAAATATCATGTCAAAACGGTCTCATGCATGTAAACTATGATTTCACGTTCGAGACAAAAGATACCTTTATAACTAAACCATTGGCTTTATATCAGCTTATTTAAGTTTGAATAATCTAAAACCCCAAGGAGGGATAAGTTTGCCCCATTATAGAATGATAAACAAGTCAAAAAAATCCAGAGCAAACAGGAAGCTCAAGGGAATTGTGTGTGTGTGTGTGTGTGTGTTTGTTTTTTACATTTCAAATCTCAAGTTGTTAGAAGGAAAGCTTCTTTTGTTTCATGGTCAGCTTTATAAATTATTGGTTCCTTTCCCATGGAGCTCCTGTTGCAAAAAAAAAAAAGATCGCAGTGAATAAAAGTTTAATGTACTGAACGTGCTTAATTTAAAAGACAGGGCAAGTATAGGGCAAGAATGATTCAAACCGTTATAGTTACTAGATAGTAGTATTATGCTTCCAAAAAAGACAGGTCATATAGAAGATACATTCTTTTAAATTATCATCGGTTTAGGGTTTATGCCAACCCCTCTTAACACAAGTGTTTGCTATATGGGATTTGAACTAGAGATCCAAAGAGATTTGATTGAGCCTTGTACTGATAAATTAACTCTATATTGGTAGAAGAACCATATTTGCCTATATTTTTAAAACCCTAAGAATCTGGTATAATCCACAACTACATAGAGCCTTTGAGCCGTCTCATTCTTATCCAAAATATAATCTAACACTATATTATGCCTTCAAAAGTTGCATCTCTCGGGCCATACATGTCATATGATGATTCAATTAAAACCACTAATTTCTATTGGTCTTTTATTTGACATTAGCATTGATCTTATTTTTAATTAGGTTAATGTAGTGACTTGCAATTATCTTTTTATATCTCTCTGTGATTAATGTTGTTTGACTTTTCATCCATCCTTTTAACTGAGTTAAAACTTAGTAGAACATTTCGTTAATTTTGCATGGAGAGTGCTACCAAAAACAAAAGATTATAACCGACAAGAGTCCAAATGAAGTGATATGGTGTGAAGTGATATGGTGTGGAGTCGCTGTGGACGTATCCTTTCAAAGGATACGTTGTTATATATCCCACATTAGGAAGATTTACAAGTGAAGTGTTCATACCAATTACATTGTTAACAATTTTCAGGGAAAAGGAGTTCATAGATCAAGGAGAGAAATCAAGGAAAAATAGGAACATCTAATACTCCCATTGGTCCTATTTACAAGAGGCTGATAACTGAATTACGCAATTTAAAAAAGTAGTTAAACTTAGTTAAAGACAATGAGTATGAAATAAACATTTTTTTAAGTATACCCTTATCTAGGACAAGGTAAATAAGAGAGAGAAATAAAGTAAATATAGAAGTCACGAACTTTTTAATTAACGTAATACATATATATATAAATATAATTAATGAGGGGTAAAGATGGAAAAACTCATTAAATACTCAGATAATTCTTGTCAGGATTTTATAAAAAAGACTAAGGCAATTTCAATTATGGAGGGAGTTCTTGCTACTAGACCTTGGTTTTCTATTGGAGCCAAATTAGACCTTAGTTGTCATATATAATTGATGTTTTTTCAACACATTTCCTCCCAATCCATGACATTCAAGTAGTAACCTTACAAAAAAACAATATTTATTCAATATAAACCCCGTTATTTGAACCATAATGTTTTTAAAGTCTTTGAGACGAGAAGGAAATCAAGGCAAGCCGTTTATCTGCTCACCCTATTTGCAAGGTGCAATTCACAAACTTAAATTGGGATCAAATAGACACATATGTAAAGTTATTATTGTTGCAAGTTGTTTCAGAAAAAATAAAACATTACTTGAATTCGAATTAATGTTGGTAATCTAGTGCTACAATGAGACATGTGTAACCCCTCACTTTTACTCCCTTACCTTACCTTACAATGGCCTTTGGAACCACTGATGTGTCCATATGTCAAAACGGAGAAATTAAAATTTTCAATATAGAAAGAACAGAGAAACAACTTCTATCATCCATATGATACATTGCTCAAAAATTGTACATAGATACATGCTAAGAAATAGGAAATATAAATCTCTATCTCTAAACATATTCCCACGTCCTGCCTCTTTCTGATCTTTCACTTGCATTGTGGAGAGAGTAAGGTTTCTTAGGAAACATCAATAGTAGAATCATAACCAGAAACCATGTAATGCAATCCATGTCATGCTATAAATAATGCTCATACTTTACCTCTAGTGCCCTCTCTCTCAGCACATATTGTGTACTGGGAGCCTACACGTGACTCGACCCAAACTCAAACTCAAATAGCTAAGGCATAAATAGGGAGTCATACTTCTCATGCATACATGCTAACACAACTAAAACATAACATACAAGCATATAACAAACAACAGACATCACAAAGCAATGCAGGTTAAGGGTAGAGATTTTTGCTACTGTATACTCCTCGCACAGTGTACGGGCTCTGCTTTACTGTTTATGGCACTACTAGATTCCTAGTATGCCTCTCTGTTACACATATACAGATCACAATACAGGGCATTACTGTCTACCTCTAACAACATACTACTGCCCTTCCCTCTTTGTCCCCCTAAGGTCCTAGTTCTCTACTACATAGACCAGGTCCTTCCCCTTCCTGTACGGCATCTTTCCCATGCCTGCACCCCTCTGTTGTCCACCCTGTCCAGCTTGGGTCCCCTGCTGCTGGCCCGTCCCCATTGCCCTGGCCAGGACAGTTGAGCAGTATCTCCCTTTAGATGTGCCCACTAGACCTCCTAACTGACGAGCAGCACCTCCCCCTAGGAATTCCTAATTCTGCCTAGGACCGTTGGATAGCACCTCCTCTAGGAAATGCTATCTTAGTCCATGACCATTGAACAACACATTCCCCTAGAAAATGCTATCTTAGTTTAGATCAATTGGGTAGCACTCCTCTTAAGAAGGCTTGTTTTCGCTTAGATAGTAAGATATAACCTCCCCTTAGATTCACTATCTAGACTTGCCCAATTGGACAGAGTCTCCTCTAAACTATTCTAATAATTGCTAGAAATTAAAGGAATTCACAAGAAGGAGGGATCTAGAACTTACTTGGACTGAAGACCAGGCCGAGACCGCTGGAAATTTCTCCAGAACTTCCTTCTTGAGAGCTCCAACTTTAGAGAGAGAAATTTTTAGAGAGAAGGCAGAGCATTTGGTGTGAGAAGAAGAGGAAATGGTGAGGGGTATTTATAGGGGAGGAGGAGGGGTCATTTTGCAAATATTTTTGGGTCTTTAGGTGTAATTTTCCCAATCTCAAACAAGTGTCACTATTTCCCTCTTGACACATCTCCTTTCTAGGGATTTGTGAGGGACACCTCATGGGGCAAGTGGCGCTATCTTTGGCTGCCAAAAACATGCACCTAGATCCCCTTTTATACTGATATTTTCGTCTGATCGACCGTAAACTTAAGAAATTCTAGAAAATTATCTAGATGTCCCAAAATTCACCAAAAATTCCTCATACCTCTAAAAATCATTCTACTCATTCTATATTGTTCTGGACCCCTTATAATATTTACTGAGATTTTTTTGGGCTCTCAGACCTATCTGCATTTTAACCCCAAACTTTGCAGAACTTTTTCTCTTTGCATAGAGGTCCTTCCCCAGATTTCACTTTAATTGTTATGAGATATTTCAATCCTTTATAGACTAATGCCCTCTGTTTATCCGGAATACCTCATCTGAGCCTCAAAAAATATCAGGGTACGACCCTTGGTTTGACCGAGAAACACATTTTTAACTAAAATACCCCATTTTTGGTTTACAAAAATTCCGGGATGTTACAACATGTAACTCTCTTGGGAGGCTAACTTTTTTTGGATTAAAAAAAAATCAATATTCAATATTATTATATAAAATAATTAAATACTCCCTATGTTCCTTAAGATAAAATATATTTATCTAATTTTATTAGATTAAATAAGTTAGTTAACTTAATTAATGTGACATACACTTTCTAAACCACAATAGTCATCTTCCTTAGTTTCTTCTTATAGTTGATGATAATTAAGAGAGTATCAATAAAGGTAAATTAGGAAAAGATTTTTTGACAAAAAAATCAGGAAGAGATTAATAAATGTAAAAACTTTGTTTTATATTTAGGACCAAAATTAAATTTCTAAATATATATTATATTAATGGGAGAGGAAATAATAAATATATTTTAGAAAAAAATTCAGAGCAATGCCTTTAAAATTTGAAAATCCCAAATTAATGACATTAAATAACGATTAACAACATTTTTTTTTACAAACCTATTGTAAAGTCAAGTACTCCCTCTGATCCACAATATAGAGCACTTTAAATAATTTAGGGGAAACAAGAAGTGGTGGTTAACTCATTTAATATGTCATATGTAACATCCCAAAAATTTTTAGGTCTAGATAGAGAGTTTTGGGTAGACCAAGGGTCATACCCTGATATTTTTTGGGCCTAGATGAGGTAATTGGGATAGGTAGAGGGCCTTATTCTGTAAAGGATTGAAATATCTCACAACTTATGAAGTGAAATATGGGGAAGGACCTATGTGCAAAAAGTAAAAATTCGGCAAAGTTAGAGGCTAAATTTTAGGTAGGTCTGAAAGCCCTGAAAATTCCCACAAAATCCCAGAAAATGTTTTAAAGCATCCAGAACATCATGGAATAGCCAGAATGTTTTTTAGAGCCCATATAAATTTTTAATGAATTTTTTATTATTTTATTAATTTTTGGCCAGACCGGGCTTTAGGCCATAAATTAATTATATCAGATATTTAGAGGCCTCGTTGTTCTGGACTGGGATTGGAGAAAATTAGTATAATATTTAAGGGGAATTATAAAGTTATTTGGAGGTTGAGAAGAAGTCCGAATGAATTATTAAAAATCATTGAAATTCTGTTTATCGTCGGTATAAAGGACTTCTTTAGAGAATAGTTAATTTCGAGAGTTCCAGATGTCAAACAATTCTAAACTTTTTATGGTAGCCTTCTGAAATATTTATAGATTTGTGGGTAAAATTTGGGAATTTTTCGATGAGATTTGAATTTGCTGATTAATTAAGGCAATACAAGAAAGATTGTGTTCTCCTTCACAGAATTTAGAGGCGAATCAAGCTACGCCAATCGATCCTCCAATTGAGGTATGTTCTAGCTTGTGTTCTCTTTCATTCTCCTCCTCTTCTCCATGGTTTTATAGGCATTTAAAAGGGGAAATGCTGCCCATGGGTTTTAGCCAAGTAAGGGGAGGGAGAGTTTGAAGTTGTTTGATGTTTAAGAGGATTAGAAAAGGCTAGAAATTTGTGTATAAGCTTGATTTAGGTTGAGTTCTTTCTTTGTGCATGGGATGAGAGTTTTAGCCAAACCTCATAGGGTAGTATATGGTATTATTTTCATTGGTTTGATGGTTCCAACGTGTTTAGGACAATGTTTTACTTCTGAAAAGTTTAAAAGAACACATGTGGAACACTAAACTGGTAAAATCACCAAGGACCCCATAATAGGGGGAGTGTTCGGCCAAGAGGGAATTAATGGGGAGGAATGTGATTTCGATAAATTGAATGGCATAAATGGATTCAGATGCAAAAATTGTGTAGGATTGGCCTCTAAAATCGGTCAAAGGACAAGTGGAGTTCAAACCCTATATGTAAGGAGAGAGGGGTCTTCGGTCTAATATAGTAGCATACATTGATGCCTTGACATTGTGTTATGTTTAGGCATAGCAGAGGAGTCTGTCAGTGTCTCCAGAAGTAGGAAGGAAGCGCTTGCATTGTCTGAAAGTGACCGGTAGCTAGAACTTATAATCTTAACTTATAATTGCTTTGCTTGTCTGCTATGTGCTTTGGCTTATTTTATTGTGTTTGTGGTTGACCAAGCATGTATGAGATGTATGACTCCCTGTTTATATGCCTTGGTGATAAGACACATTATTTATATGGTTTTCTAGGGTGTTTTATATCTAAATTGCATACATTTACCCTCAATATGCATGGTATTTGTACTATATGGATCAATTGTTTAGA
>JBAGKO010000002.1:7471903-7483696 GCA_037177275.1 Acacia concinna | reverse complement strand
TATATCATTATATATGAATTTTCAAAGTTGGGTGAAAATTTTGTCTAGAAATCCAAAATTTCAGAAAATGTAATGGCACAATTGTAATTTATAGCTCATGGGAGGATAGAAAGGGAAGAGTAAATATAATCTTAAGGGCATTACGGGAATTCTAAAATTAATGGCTAAGATCTAGTCTTGCAAAGAAAAATATCAAGGGAAAAGCAAATTCTGTGGCCCATAATTAAACTTGATTAATTAATTCTAATTTTGCACATGGGATTAAGATAAGATGAGCACTTCTTATGCGCAAGAGCAGCCCCAAATTTCGTCCAAATAGAAAGGGATAGAGAGAGAGAGTGACCAAGAGAGAAGAGAAAGAGATAAGGAAGAAGATCAAACAAAAAATTGTGGTAAGTTGATGCTTCTTCTTCTAGTTTGTGGCTCAATATTTTCTTTAATCTTTAAGCCCTTCTTTGAATTGATGTTAGTAAGAAGATTAAGAGAGATTAGGGCTTGAAAGAAGAGGAGTCTTGGAAGAGAAAACAAGAACACAAAGGTAAGAGTTGATTATTTCACTTATAGTTGTTCTTGTTTTCTTGTGGTCGTTATTGGTGTTGTGGATGATGATTTGAGATTGTTCTTCGCCTTATTGTAAGTTTGGGAAGCATGAACCCTAAAGAGAGGTTCTGCCCAAATTTCTAAAAATTTAGAAATACATGAGAACAAGGGTAAAGAAGTGATTTAAGGTGTGATAAGGTGTTTTGTTTAAAAGATCATGAAAATTGAATTTTTCCGTCTTTCTATCCAGACCTGTTTTGAGCATGATAGAGGTTTACTTTGATGGTTTAGATGCTTCCAATGGGTGTAGGATGAAAAATTGTGTGGGGTAAAGGCAATGAAATCATTTTGGAAGCAATAGGATTGAAAATGACATTTTTGCCCAAAAATTGTACAATTTCGGTTTGACCTTGTTTCAAAGGGAATGGGCATGATTTTGGTAATTTTAAGACCAAAAATGGATTCAGCACGCGAAATTGTATAGGGGTAGCCTAGTTCATAATTTTTAGAACAGTGTAAGTTGACCAATTATAAAAGGAAATTGACCAGTACTCCTAAAGACAATTTTATCAATGTGTTTTTGAGGAAAATAATTATGGTATGAGTTTAAAAATGAAGATTAAATGAGTAATAACTCATTTAATATACATTTGATATTTTAGGGTTCAAACTTTGCCTAGTAGACTGAAAGTCTGGCCAAAGAAATGACAACTATGTCTCTCACAATTTGTATGATTATTTATACGCGTTGTTTTGCTGTTTTTTTATGTGAGAAGTATCTAGCCGTGGTTGTAGTTGAGAACTCTCTAGTTGAGGTAGTGTATTTGGCCGTGGTAGTAGTTGAAAACCCTCCCGTCGAAGTACTGAGTTGATTGACGCCACTTATTCTATCTAGCTATGGCAGTGGTCAAGGACCCTCCAGCTAGAAGTATCTGATTGCGGTAGTGGTCAAGGACCCTCCAGTTGAGGTACTGAGATGAGTTAGGATAGACAGAGGTCTGATTCTCCAGCTGGTCATTCGTGGTTAAGCACGGCCTTGGCCTTAGACGGATGTGTGGTATATATGTTTGTATTTACTTCAATCATGTAATATGGTGCCTTGCATGTTTATTGTTGCATATTTTATAAGTGATTGTCTGTTACTACTAGAATTCTTTTGAATCCCATCCCTTCCAAAATTTATAAAATATTTAGACAGAGAAAACAGTCGTGAGGGCAAAGGCAAAGTGGTAGATGCCGATAGTTGAGGAATCAAGACATACATACATACATACATACATGCATACGTGCGTACGTACATGCGTATGTACGTACGTACATACATTGATTGTAAGGAACCACACACAACACACACACATGCATGTATGCATCCATGCATACCAGTACAATTAATTTTACATTATTTCCTTTTGTCAATTGAACTGCGCTCAATTACTGTAATAAACATCGGATTAAATAGGTTGACATAAAGAGCTCATACATAAAGTCTTACCTAACCTATTTAGTAAAATAGGTCAGGTTGAGGCTCTAGCCTATTGTCTTACCTATTTGGATAAACAAACCAAACTGATATTCATTGATCTATTTAACTTTCTTAGTTTATATTATTATATAAGTGTGTATATATAGTATAATCTAAATAATTTTATAATTTTGTTAAAAATTTACCAACTAAACCTTAATCTTAAGTTTTTAACATTGACCTTAATCCTAAGTTTCAAATCCCATCTTCATTACACTCAAGAACTTAACCCTTGCTTTCACATTCATCTTTTCAATTGCTCTAGATAGCAACATTAACTCACTTCCTCTCCCCTAATTTTTGTTGCCACTAAAGGATAATGATTGCCACGAGTTTTTCTTAGTGCCATATGAAATATTGTAATCTTAGTAAGACGAGTTTATCCCAATTTATATTAAAAAAGTAAAAAAGATGTAAATTCAATTTTACATGTATGATTGTAAATAAGCAAGAAGGATTATATATATGAATTTGGAGATACAAACTTTAAAAACTATTTAAATATTGATATTTAAATAGGTCTTTAAACATTTACTCAAAAATAAATCTTTAAACAAGCTTTAGGTCTTATCAAACTTCTAATAAAGGCTCAAACCTTAGGTAAAGTCTAACCGACATAGCCTATTTCTGTCCCTATTCACAAGCTAGTAAATAGAACCCACTCACTAATTTCTACCATTTGAACCGAAGCATGATGGGTCCAACAGTTTCCAACTTTTTCGAGTTCAACTGGTTTATAACTCTATATCGGCATAACCTAGTTGTTGTCTTACAGTTCCCCCTAGTTTCGGGCCCTACTAGCAGGTCAAATTCATTTTTTTAGGGAAAATGACATTTAAAAACCACTTGAATTTTCAAAACCCCAAAAGATCTATTAGCATTTCAGAAAGACACCAAAGTATTATGGACCAAATTGGTTTTTTTTATATATTTTTTTGAAGTGAAAAGTGATCCAGAAACTAGCGAACTCCATTACTCTTATGGGTAATCTCATTACTCCTATAGCGAAAAATCCCCCTCTCCTATGTTTTCCAAATTTTGTGAAGTGAAAAGTGATCTACAAACTGGCGAACTCCATTACTCTTATAGCAAAAATCCCCTCTCCTCTGTCACTATACGTCAATATCAGTGTCAGATAAATAGTGACAGAAGAAGAGAGAAAAACAGAGATCAAAAAATTATATCGAATTCCATTACTCTTATGGGTAATCCTATTACTCTTGTAGCGAAAATCCCCTCTCTCCTCTGTCATGGGCATATGTCTCTCTCCTCTGTCACTATGCATCAGTATCAATGTCAGATGAATAGTGACAGAAGAAGAGAGAAAAACAGAAAAAAAAAATTATATCAAATTCCATTACTCTTATGGATAATCCTATTACTTTTATAGCAAAAATCCTACTACTGTTCACATCCGAAATTTAAAAACCCAAATTCCTCCATTTTTCCTTTTTGGGTTTTGAATATTCTAATAGACCTTTTGAGGTTTTGAAAATTCAAGTGATATTTAAATGATATTTTCCCTTTTTTTTATACTGTACTATATTTAAATCCATTGAACAAACCAAAGCCCGATGAGTAATCACTATCAGAATTTTTAGCGACCAACTACATAGTTTTGAAGCCCTAACATGATAAATACAAAGTGGATGTTATATGGAATAAACCAAAAATCAAACTGTTTTCTATTGTTGCTAATTCTTTCCGATAGTAGTCAAAATACATCCTACGACTAATAAATAGCCCGGGGGGAGGGGGACTTCCAACACAGTGGAATGAGAACCGATAAAGGATGGAATCTCATCAACTTGGAGGAGGCGGTGGTGGCATGGAGGTTTGAGGAAATGAAGGACCCTGTTGTTGTAATGGACGGGGTGGCGGCGGCCGCCAAACAGGTTGTTGGCCTGTCATTGCAGCTGGTGGTGGAAGAGGCCTTGGGGGAGCCGGCACTGCTTGTGGAGGTGGAGGGGGTGGAATGCTCAAATGAGGTAGCCTGAACTGCTGGACAGGAGGCAGAGGCATCACAGGCGGTGGAATTGTTTGCCCTGGTTGTTGCTGATGCCATGCTGGTTGAGGGGCTACTGGCATATGTGGAAATGGTGCAGCCTGAGGAGGCGGTGGTCGAAGGGCAGGAATAGCAGGGGGAGCAACTCCATTAGCATAGGGACGAGGCGGCAGTGGAGAAGCGGCGATTGCACCATTTGCCTGAGGAACTTTGGGAAGCGTCGGAGGTCCACTGGCAAACAAAGTGTGAGGCCTACTCTTTTGGGCACCTGGATTGCTGGCAGCAAGAACTCTTTCTGCATCATAAAAGCTATAAGCAGACAATTCAACATTAGGTAAAGATCTATGCAGGAAAATGGCTCACCTGCTGGAGTGCCGTGCCTTTCCCCTTTCGTATCTTTCTTGTATGCATAAGACACTGTTATTTGACGATTGCAAAGATATTGCCCATTCATTGCCTAAGGTAGAAAAATCATCTATAAGATTAGCAATGCAGGTAAGCATCCAGTAGGAGAAAACTTATAGCTAATAGGTAAGGTTCACTAATCAAAATTTGACACGCGTACTTTTTCTTAGCACATTTTCTTAATTATTAACATATCACCAATGGTGTTAGATCATGTCATAGCATATCCATCTCATAAGATTCGACTAAGTTTTACATTAACTGTTGATGGCCAAACACAACCTACCTCCTTTATCCAAGCTTGGTACATGCTATAAGCATAGACGGAGTTTAATGGTGTTATATCACAGCTGAAAAAGATTCTAAGAATGCTAACCTCAAAATCCACCCTCTACATAATTCCCAAAGTCAAATAGAGTTGTGGCATTCATATTTTATTGTTTCAGACATAATAATAAATCAGTAGCAATAATATATTAATATATCCTTATCCTTCAAAACATGTCGAGATCACATAAGGAAACAACAGACAACTCCAAATTCTAATTATAAATTTTGACTATATGTGCTACAGGAATTGTGGAACTCAACATGCTTTACCAAAATAAACAAGAATTTTATGAGTGGATGTGCGTTTGGTTTAGTTTGTCAAAAATCCATTTGTCAAACTGATAAACGATAAAAGCCACTCTCAATTTCATTTTCTACACTAACTTTTCCCTGGCTTTTATGTTTTGTTGATAAGCTTTGATTAAACGAAGCGAAAAACTATCCAAACAAAGGTTGAGTGGAAGTTAGTACCAAAAGTGGTAGCCGAACACCCCCTAACTTGTGTGATTGAAGGTGAAGAGGACAGAGGATGGAACGGTTGAAGTGCTGGAAGAGAAAAGGGGGAGATGAGGATTAGGGATCTAGGTTAGAAGAGTGAAGGCCACCAGGGAATAGAAGGGTGAACCAAATTGATAGGCTGAGTGAGAAACCAAGCCAATGGACAAGGATAGTATCTAGCAGATACTCATTCCCTTTTTAATCCACATATCTGCCAGAGACTCCAACTCTATACTTGACTATCATGATTAGGGCAAGCTATAGAGAATTTCAGAATTTGTTTTCTTTTTTAACCTTAAAAGGTAAGTTGACACAGTTAGTGACATGTAAATGACTAACATGAAGTGTTTTTTAAATGTCCAATTGTCAAATTTTGACTGAAGAACCTTATCTAAAATATATAAGATAATTTATACAGGTTTTCCTATCCAATATTCCATAGTCAACAGTGTTCAACATATTGTAACTTGCAATGTGATATCAAAATACCAAAACAAATTACAAGCAGCATTTAAAATAAATGGTGGACTGTTACCAGCCACATCAAAAATAAAGCTGAAACTTCATACAATTATATTTAAGCAGGAACAAAAAGTTATGAAAGTAGAAGTTCATTGCACAATTTATTCTTCCTAAAAAGAGAGAAATGTACAGAAGTATCATCAATCAACAATGGCATACCTCAATAGCGGAGTCAGATGCCTCAAATGAATCATAGCTAATGAAACCAAATCCACGGGAATTTCCTGTTTCGGGATCTCTCATGATCTGCAAAAGGAATTCTAGATGTCATCACATCATATGCTCATTTCTTTTAAATTATCTCTCTAAGGATGGATAGTACACAGCCAAATGATGTGCAAAGTATAACAACAAGCAGCCACCATATCCCAATAAGTGGAGTCGGCTACATGTATTGCACAGCACCATTATGCTTTATAACAAATTGTCAACCAAGATGTCCCACTCAATAAACTCATTGAGTGTTATCTAAAGATGTGCAAAGCATACCATGCATCAAATTACAAGTTTGAAAATTGTAGTTTAAACAGATGCATGTCAACTACAATGGAAAGTTGAAAAAATCCAAAAGAATGCTAACACCAGCAGATTTAAATAGCCCATGCCTGTCTAATAAAGTCCTTACCCATAAATCTCACTCAACACATATGGCCCATTTGTGAGGACCATGGTACAAGGAATCACTTTTATTGCACAAAATATGCAATATCAATCATCACCACTTAACAATAACTATTTTATAATTGTTTTTTTTCCACAAATAAAGAGGATATTTTTTATCTACATAATTACATTTTTCATCATGCTTTCTATTCTATTCCATTTCATTCTGCATATAAAAAAGCCAGTAAGAGTTCAATGAGCAATCAACTGACCAATGTAAGGATACATTGGGACAGCACCCTGAAACATTAATACTTCTCAAATGGTGCTGAAATCATGTCCAATATGTATTTGAGACTCATCAAGAACAATACAATACTTCATATTGAACACAACAATATATAGGTGTTGTATCCCATATCCACAAGATATCCAGACATCATAGGGCAGCATATTAAAAAGAAAATAGAAGATAAGGAGGCAGTTCTCAGAGAAAAGTAAACAGACATTTATTATCAACCTCAACACTACAAAATTTTCTAAACGTGCAAACGTTAGTGCTAAAATGAATAAATATAGAAAAGAAGCACAGCAAGTAAATGCCAGTTGCAGAATATACTTTCTAAAATGGCACAATTACAAAAACATGATGCAATTAAAGATTTAAAGAGCATAACCTTGGGATTTGTAACAATTACTCCAAAAGCACTGAATGTATCATACAAGAGCTTCTCATCCACATCCTGCATTAACAGGACCCATTGACAGTTTAGATATCAAAGTTCATCATGTCAGAATTTGTTAACCATGTAAAAAGGCTGTGACTTACAGGATCAAGGTTTCCAATGAAAAGGTTTGCTCCCACATCCAAGCTCTTTTTGTCTTGGGAAGCCTAGAACCAAAAAATTCGAATCAATACTCTTCACAACAAGGATGTCGACATGAATACAAACACAACATGTATCCAACATTGGCACATAGTAACAGAACCAGTCGCCTTTGCACCCATCCCCTCCTCTGTGAAGGGAGGTGATGGGTCCACTCAGGCGCTTGCCTGCCTTCCTCAATCAAAAGTCAAGTGCCATTTAGCACCTGGTTTGAGTTACACAGAGAAGTTGGGAACAATGCCAAAGCTTTTCTGGTTTGGACAACAATGTTAAAATTAGTGACCGTTGATTGTGATCAATGCACTCAAATTGATTAGTGATCATTGATTGTCTATAAATATTAAGAAAACCATTTAAATAATTCATAGCTGTAAACAGACCCAAAGTGACAACATCCAATATAAAATTTATATCAACGCTCTATATATTATTATTCATCATTTAAAACTTTGAATGAAAGTATGCAGGAAAATAAATAAATAAAAGGCAAACGCCTGATAGCAGCAAGGGCAATTAAACTGCAAAATAATTCAATTGTATGTTGCATAACATATAGATTTCCCCACTTTATGCTTTGATTAAATAGATGACTGATTAAATGACATTCTTCACACTAATTTTTATTGTTTAAGGCACATGGAGGAGGAGGAGAATCTTTGTGCTAAAATTGATGTTTAAAGCACCCAGAATGTGTTCGATCCATATAATACATATGCGTAAATGACATCTGTAATATGTTCAGTCTTTAATTTATTTGTTATATTCTGACAAATAAAATACATTTTTGTTATATTTGGCAGGTTTATCACATCAGTCTCTGTCCAAATGGTGTTCAAAATGTTACTACTGGAGCAGCTGCATCATATTTCCACATTGCAGATTATGTATTTAGCATTAGGCCAATAGTATCCTCCAATTCCAATATTTTTTTTCTGTATTTTAAAATATATTTTTTAATGAAATTTTTCAGTACATTGACAGACACGTCTCAATAGCTTCTCTTAAAGTAGGTGTTTTCATTCGTAACTAAATTTTATTAAATTCACACATAAATACATTTTAAAAACAGAGTACAGAAACATAAGGAAAAAAATTAGTCAATTAAGCTAACTCATTCAAATATAGCATTAAGCACATAGGGGAAGAGAGAGGAGATAGTCACAGAATGAGTTTAATACCTTATTTACACGTATTGGTTTTCCATAAAGCTTAATCATATTAAGAACCTTGATGGCCTGCAATGATGTCAAATGGGATGAACATAATGACAAATATCCAAACATTAGAAAGCAGCATGTGGCACAAGAGTAGTTCCAACTTGCACACTGTACAAGCAAAGACAAGACTACAGTACTTGAGAAACTCACATAGTCAGCATCTTCTTCACTCCGGAATTCAACAAAACCATAACCTTGATGTTGGTTAGTCACTCTGTCTTTGGGAACATAGACATTAACTGTAACAAAATAAAGGGAAAAAGTACAGATTCAATCACAAATATACTACAAAAATTTCAACAAGGACACCTGCAGACCAATCTTATAGCCACTAGCTAAGTTGCATTATATTATAATCCAATTTAAAGTTGTTGCAGAACGTTTAGGTGAAATAAACATCCACAGTAGGAGTAAGCAAAATTATGCAATTTACTTTTTATTTTTTGATAAGTACGTAGTTTACTTCATAAAGGACAAGAGAAATGAACAGCAGACCTCGTACGTAAAATAACTAAAATAGCCAGAACACTAAGGAGGGTATTAATCAAAAGAACAACAAATCAATTAGAAGCAGTAACAAAAGGGCTACATAAAACAACACAAACAGAATGATTAAACTCATAAAAGATTGTACACAAATGTAATATACTAGCTTCATAAAATTGGTAAGGAATATTGACAGCAAATAAAATGATTGAACATTGAGCAATATAAAGGAAAACCTAACATACCAACTGGACCCGCCTGGACAAATAGCTCCCATAATAACTCCTCAGATACCTGGTAATTAGGATAGACGCAAATCAGTTAGTCATTGACTTATTGCAGCTACACATAATATAGGACTTAAAATAACAAAAGGGAGAACAATAAAAGCCTAAATTCTCAGGACAAAAAAAGAAAAGTCAGAAAAAAATTGTTTCATCTGTTTGAGGTCAAAGACACGTGCAAACGGATTACTGGATGATTCATTAGCATTAGGCCATCTACAAATGACTTTGAAGCGGTCAAGAACTATGAGCAAGTAAAAGTACTCAGTATGTAAAGGTTCTCACCAAATATAACAAGTAGGGAACATCAGTGTACTAGTTTAAAACTTAGTACATGAATCTAGTCTAAAATGTCTGCTCTACAACTGTGTTTGTTTTATTAGAAAAGGATATATCTTAGGATGGCACAACAGTTGCATTGTAAATTCTAACATTCATAAAGCCAGAAATCAATCATTGTCTCTGTATTTCACCATTGCTAAAAAGCCTCTCTGTTAACTTGCTACTTTAAATCAAAAGTAAAAGTGAATTTCCCACAAGAGAGATAATTTCAATTCAGCGTGAACAATTTCTAGCCATCTTAATCAGCTTCAAATATATAAAATTAAAAAGGGTTCGCCTCTTAGTAGCTTAATATTAAAAGTTCGAAACTGATAAAAGCTCAGCTAAGCCTCCTTACTAGAGGAGACAGCCGAAGTAAGATTAGAAAAACAGGAGCTATACAACATAAGACCCAAAATATCAAAGAGGCTAAGAGAGGAAGAAGATTCGTGAACCTGGGGATCGAGATTGCCAACATAGGCAGTAGCGTCTTGATTCCTTTCTGCGGAATGTTGACCCAGCAAGTTTGCTCCCACACCAGGCGCAATTCGAGTAGTCATGGCACCCTACACAGAAGCTACCTCTCCGGCTCTTCCTTTCTCGAATTCTAGTAAGGTACGCACTCTTTAACCCTACAAGGCGAATATGACGACGTTGGATTGTAACTCAAACATATAAAATACTTGAGACTAAGATTATGATTATTCGTGCTTGTTTGGATCTGGTTTGGAAACCCGAAAGACAGTTAGCCACCCAAAACTCAGTTAATCCATATGAAAACCAAACAAGACATTGCAAACAGCGTTTCTTACTTCGTTCCCTAAACTCCGTCACTAGAGAAGCAACCCACAATGTTTGTTGAAAGCATTAATAGCAAAAAGAAAAAGAAAAAAAATTCAACTACCAGCAATGCCCTCAACTCTATTCCGTATCAGCTTCTCATATGTGTTCTTGTTTGAGGAAAGAATTATAGTTTCAAAAATGTGAATTCAGAACGCAACAATACATTTCGAAAAATTATTTCATCCAAAATCTATATTCAGAAACAAGACGAAAGAAAGATAGGCACGGCACGGCACGGCACACAGGAAAAAGAATAATAAGAGGATACTTACCAGCAATGTTCAAGGCTTCACATTAACAACAGCGCATTCCTCACAACAAGAAAGTCACAGTACATGGAGTAATAAAGAGGGCAGACATTCGTAAATTCATGAAAATGAAGCTTTGTCAACGATAGTAAATACAGAGTGAGCGGGAAGCCAAGGAAGAGCGAAACTCACGACGTGGAGTGCTGATCGTTTTGTGAGGGATGGAGATGGGAATGTTCCGGATGAGGCGAAGATACTAGAAAGTGAATTGGGGTTTTTGTGAGGGATATTGGAAATAAAATAGCCGGAAGGAGGAATTCTTTGGTATTTTTCTTTGAAAAAATGACAATTAGATCTTTGGACTAAACATATTAATAAAAAAATCTTATCAATTTTATTCTTAGTCAAGAGGTCTTAAAGGACTTAATAATAAGTTTATAAGAGAAATGACCTGTCTACTCCTGTCCTTAAAGTAAATGCATGTCAAAAGGAGAGAGAAATTTGAAATTCGAGCCTTTTCATGATGGTTCTCTGCACCTAGTGTCAAAAATTTTAACAACTTATGAGGTCGTGATAACAACTTCGTAAGTAAGTTTTAACAACTTATAATGCATGTTATAAGAACCCTATCTAAAAATTTTAACAACTTATGAGACCGGGATGACAATTGTAACATCCCAATTTTTGGGCAAACTCTTCAAATTATAATAAGATAAAATCTTATTATTTTATGTGTAATTTTGGGGTGATTTATGAAGAAATGAATTTCTAGAAATTTCTATCTGAAATTTTATCAGGAAAAGCATAAATTCAGAGAAATTCTAAAAAAAAAATAGTAAACGAAGGAATTAATTCCTAAGAAAAGATGGGGTATACTTTTTGATTATTTAAAGACTAATGACAGTTTGATTGGAATTTTTAGAGACAGTCAAGATACTGGCTCTACTGAAAATTCATCTGACTTGTCACACTTTTTCATGGAATTAAAGTTAACTGAGATGACATGGATGAAGTTAAATATATGGGGAATAAAATTTGAGGAAATAGAGTATTATTCTCCTACATGTACACTGGAAATTATT
>JBAGKO010000002.1:7442790-7457304 GCA_037177275.1 Acacia concinna | reverse complement strand
TCTACAAACTATAAACACTACCAATAATTTTCTACAGTCTTCTAAATAATTATAGTCATAAAAAATCAATGTCCAACTGCAACAAAATCTCAAATGTTTCTAAACAATGAAAATGAAAATATAGAGAAACAAAGAAAAGGTGCCTAAGTAGTATCGAAGATATGGGAAAATAGACTGTCCGCGAGGAAAGAATCTATGAGGTGTGTCACTTGGTTTG
This sequence comes from Acacia concinna, assembly GCA_037177275.1. Lineage (NCBI taxonomy): Eukaryota > Viridiplantae > Streptophyta > Magnoliopsida > Fabales > Fabaceae > Acacia > Acacia concinna. Next base: position 7,457,087 of record JBAGKO010000002.1, on the reverse strand, counting down.
TCGAGAAAGGAGTAGTACCGGAATGGGGGAGGGGTTAGCGGTGGTGTGGGACTGAGAAATATGGGTCACCGAGGGAATGGGGGCCAAGGTCGGGAGCGTGGGGTATGGGAGTAGGGGTAGGGTCATCGGGAGAATGTGGGTGGGGGCGGGGTTAGGGATGGGGGCAGAGGCGCAATCGGGGTCGGGGTGGGATGACTAGACGGGGCAGGACGGCAGGGGTGGGACTACGTAGGGGGAGGGAGCAGACTGCGGAGGGTGGAGAGTGGGCATCTGCAGGCGAGGCTGGGGGTGGGGATCAGGGCCAACTGGGGAGGGTTGGGGAGGGAGGTGGTTTATAAGGGTGTGCGCAGTAAGAAAAGATGGTGGAAGTGAGGAGGGGGAGTGTCGGGCGTGAAAATGAATGAAGGGATGATGGATCAGAAAGACATACGACATCCCTAAAGCAATTGGGGAAGCTGTATGTCACCCACGATGTCCCCAGACACCGTTGGGGATGTTGTAACTGCAGTTATGGCATCCCCAACGGTGTTTGGGGATGTCGTAATTGGGACCTACGGCGTCCCTAACAGCTTTTGGGGACGCCATAGGTCCCCCCTTGGCACCATAGTTTGGGCTTACGGCGTACCCAACATTTTGGGGACGCCGTAAGTGTTGGACTTACGGCGTCACCAGAAGTTTGGGATGCTGTAAGTCTAACCATGGACTTACGCCGTCTTAAACTTATTGCTGGCGTCGTAAGTGGCATATTACGGCATTCCCTATATATATTGGGGACACCGTAACACTCTTACTGCGTTCCTAAAGTATCTTTGGGATGCGTAAGTGTTCTGAAATTCAATTTAATTACAAGATTGTCACTGCCTATAGTTTTTACTTCCCTATTTTTTAAAATGGACATCTTTTAGGGATATAAAATCTACTTTTTGTAGTAGTGCATAAATACTTATGCTTCCTGATTTCTGGCATGCATATGTACAGTATAGTTGATACATGTATTCTGGATTATGGTCTGTATGCCTCTAGTATTAATGAAAAGTTGTTTATGTATTTTGTGAAATTTTTTCCTCTTCGTTTTCTGCTATGCAAACGTATCAAGTGGTTCTAAGGGCCCCTTTAAGAGATGGAGAAGGGCCGAAAAGTGGGATATTACATTCATAGGAGGATTTCATTTGTTCATGAGATAAGGGGCATTATTATCTTTTTACTTGAAAAACTTATTTTCATTTTGGTCCATGGTCTTTAACTGAAATTTCAGAATGGTTTGGACTTTGACTGAAATTAATGTGCTTCTTTAGTCCTTAATTGAAATTCTCTCAAAATTTAATGCTCAAGTAGTGACCTCCCATTGAATGGATCATTCTTAACTCCATCACCCCTCTCCCAGCGGAAGACACGTCTGAAAAATATTAAATGGTTATAAATGCACTACTCTCTCAGTCATCCTTGCGCGGGCATGCTAATCTTCTCCATATCATTTCACTTTTATCAGATGTCTTCGAAGGAGCTTTAATACTCTCTTTTATATGTAAGGGTTCTAAATGAACTACTCTCTCATGGCATAAGTGGAAGGCTCTGACGCTTCTACATTAATTACAAGTATTTAGTTTCCTTCACGTCATTGCTAAAGGTTTACAAATGAAAGAGATAATGCTGAGTCGTAGACAGATAGAAGAAACGACAAATAAGTGAATGGTTTAATGTGTGTACGTCTATATACTTTTCACTTCTCATCTCCACCGTTTCAAAAAGCAACAAATGAGGAAACTTAAGGTTGAAATTGTTTCTTTTGCTCAATAGATGTGCAGGATTTGGTAATTGAATTACTTCCAATTGAATCTGTTGGATAAATATACAAAATAAATATAAAAAAATGCTTGGTTTGAGATTCCGAAGCCGTTTGTAAATAGGAAGCGTCATCTCTCTAATATTAAATGAACCCTACCTGAAAGGATACAAGGTCATAGAACTGGCAGAAGATAAAAAAACTCAACAATAGGTTACTGAGTCTTTTTATTCTCTTATGTATAAATGGGGTCTTGATTAGGGTATTTATAGAGGTTGAATTGATGCCTTAAAGTGGTGCATCTTAAAGCAAGGTATTTTTTTAATTAAAAAAAATCATAACTATATATTAAATTCATAAACCATGTCGATTCATGAACCAACACAAATCCCTTAGTTCACAAAACTTCTCAAAACACATATCTTCTTTTAAAATATTCTAATAATACTGGAGAGCCTAAAATGATAACTAAATAGAATACACCAAAAATAGGTGTGAAAATACCATTAAAATAGAAAAAACTAAAATACTTTCTAAAATATTCTAACTTGCTAGTCAAGATAGAATAATCTAAATGATACTAATTACCTAAATGATCTCATTATTAATGAGATGGATTTTGTTTGACTCTACCAATTGATGGAATATAAGGTAGGCAAGTCTTTGCTTGTAATCAATACAAAATATGAAATTATAAAATAGGAAACTAATTGAAACAAAGAGAATTCTAATTAACTCATATATAAGACCAATCTTCATTCTTTTGAAGCTTCTTGGACCTTCTAAATGGATTTCCATGATACTATTCATGTTCATAACCATGTAAGGGCCTTTTAGACATCAATTTGGGCTTGAATATGGCTGAATCACATTCTAGAACTCTCATGCTCTATTACATAATGCATTTAGGCCCCAATTTGAATGACTGGAACTCCATTAAACTCCTCCATACACATATAATTCTACTGGGCATTAAGAAATGTGTAAACTAAATCCAGATGCTCCTTTTGGACTCTTACAACATGATTTTGTCTTTCTTAAGATCTAAGTATGTATGAGTGAATTATGGACACACCACGGTAGCTTTGGAGGTGCCCTATCACGTGTCACATCATACGCCACATATGTAATTGTTTGTGTCATCATCCAAGCAATTATTTGTGTTTGCCTCATTGTTGGCATTTTCAAGACTTGATTGTCTCCTTGAAAACTTTGGAGGGCTTGTTGGGCCTCAAACTAGATGACGTAGTCAGCTTCGTGTTCATTATAGATGCCATCAGAGATACCATGTAGTACTTTGTTGTCATCTTGGATGTCAACCTTGATGCTTTGTTGGACACCACATTATCATATACTTTCGGACAATAGGTTTTTCTATAAAGACAAGAAGATACACATTCGCAAGTGTAGCCCATTTATGTTATATTAGTAAATTATACTTTCAGGACAAGTTTGAATGACAACATGATGTCCACTACATTCTCTCTTTTTTAAAATCTTCTCCACCTCTGTTACATAGTAAAAACTCTTGAATTGGTCCCTATCTATGATATTTGGGCAATTGCTTAGATGCCAGTAAACCTTGATTATAAGGTAAGGAAAATCGTTCAGAAATCTACCCAGTAAATTACCAACACTATGAAATCTTCCCTGCAAAATTAGTAAAAACAAAGATATTAATTAGTTAAAAATGAATATTTACACATATGACATATATTATTAATAATATTAATTAAGTTTTGAAAAAAAAAAAATCTTACAACAAGATCAGGAGTCCAATAGAGTTTGATTAAATCCTTGCTTAGTTGCTCTTGAGCTTGCCAATACCAACTTCTTCCTGTTAAAGCTGTTAATAATATTAAATAAAGCTCAGATGGTTTTAAATAAATGTTAAAAGACAAAAAAAAATAATTAAAATAATACTTACTAATACACCTCTATAGTTTAAGAGGCCAACTATTTTAAGACACCTAGAATTTTCAAAGTTGTTTATCTTTGCAATATATTTGAACATGCCATCATCTTGCAGCATTTCAAAAATCATACTATTTCACGGCAAAAGATTGTCATGGATTATATGGTGCTTATGTATGTCCAATAATCCATCCACAATGTTCCAGAAACCAAAATAGGAAAAAAGGGAAGAAGAAAATCAATAATTTAATAAAAATGATCACCTAAATTCTGTTTATTTCTGACATTTCTGTTCAAAATGTCTAAATGTAAATCTCTGAAATATGCCCAAAGTGGTATGACCCCTCCACCACCTGCCATCTTCAAACCAACAAAACTGTGACGGTAACGAAGGTGTGGTTGCCAGAGCTTTTCACCCGAAAAAGAAGGTGATTAATAGATGAGGGAGATTCGATTGGGATAAAAAAGAAGCGGCTCTATATAAGAAGGTGAGAGGAGTGAATTGGGTGAAGTTTGCTTGGCGTTTTGGAAGCTGATGGTCGATGCCTGGACGAAGACTGAGACGGAACTTTAAGACTCTCAGAGAGAGAGAGAGAGAGAGAGGAGCGTTGTGGTGAGTGTGGGAGGGGAGATATGGCTGATGAATTTATTTATAGATGGGAGCTGAGAAGTGAGATGGAAATGAGGAGGAGGAGGAGGAAGGTGCCACGTGTCCACGCAAGTGTCAAGGTATGGGGTCCAAGGGGCAATATATTGAATGACACAGAAATTAATGCAAATCTTAGGTGGTGGTGATGAGATGATGATTAGGATGATGGTCGTTGTGTTGGTGGTGGCAATAATGATGGTGAGGATGAGATCTATTATTGTTTACTGCGTCAAAAAAAAAAAGTTGCTATTTATTGCTGCACTGTTTAATAAAAATTGGAATTAAGCAAAATGTTTTAAATGCTAAAATATTATTATGGAACGTAGCGTAGCTAGCAGGTGTGATTAAAGCAGGATTGTACGTAGTTAATATTCAACAACGAAACATAACAAGCGTCTCATAATGTAAGATTAGTATTCTTAGTCTAAAGAAAAAAGAACACACGAGATCATATATAAGAGTTGAATAGAGAAATCAGAAATTACCCAAGTGAGCCAAGAGATCATCCTGCCACGAACATCATATTGAGAGGGCTGTTTGTTTATAGTTATTTTCTTACCACCCTGAACCTTACACCAAAAAGCAGTTAATCTGTCCCCTTGCCGTAATCCCAGCTTCTTCATCACTTCCTTCATATTCTGGAAACAACAAAAAGGCTTCCCCACCTTAAACTCGTAATACACTGTCAAAATCTATAACGTGGAGGGACTAATATTGTTTATGTTCATAATGTAATATACAAGCTTTCCAAGAACATGTATCATACAAGTTCTGAGTTGTTTGTTCTAATTGAGTTATAAAATCTATACATGGAGATATATAGACACACACACACACACTTATTGTAAAATATAGTTCTTAGTTCAATTTTAGATACAAACTACATCTTATATTAAGTATCAAAGATATCATGTTATAATCAAGTAATTTATTAGGGCTTTAAAAAGGCTTGAAGCCTTTTTAAAGCAAGGTTTGAATAAAGTTTATGTTTTAATACTAATATTTCTAATTCAAATTGTACTATATATAATATTATATATAACTACTCCTTCCGGTCCTAATTATAATATCTAGTTGACTTTTTTAAAAAATTATAAGAAAGCCAATGACATTACTGTAAAATATTAAAATTTATCTTTTTTCTTCAAACTATTCTGTTTGACTTATAAACTAATATATAATTTAATAAAATAAAATATATGATATGATTAAGTTACTTATTTTACTTCCTTAACTTCTTCAAAAAAAGATCAATTGCATCTTATAATTAGGATCGGATGTAGTATTAAATTATAAATTTTCTTTAAAAAAAGTAAAAGTAAAAAAATAATTAAATTCTAATGTAAGTATAAGTTTTTATGTAGCATCTTAAACTCTAAAATCAAGGGATATTCTTGGACAACATCTAAATGTCACAGGGCTATGCTTATTAGGATATCAACAAGATGAAGCCATGAAACTCTTGTTTTTTTTATAAAAAAAAAATTGCCCTTTTTTCGAGATCGTTACAGTTTGAGTGTCTCCTTATCAAATTTGACACTCTGAGCAATAATCAATTTAATCAACAACATACTTTTAAACACTGATTACTACTATCTCTGGTCCTTAATATTCTATTAAGGAAAGGTGTTGATATTACTTGGAAGAAGAGGAACACTGTTTACAAGAGAAAAGCATCGATCACAAATCCCCTTAGCGTTAAAACATTACTAATATTCTCTTCTCGATCTGGCTTTCTAAGAAAAACCAGATAGTTGAACCAAATATTATTGGGCCTAAACGAATGAACTAAATATTATTCTGTAGCTTTCTCAATAATTTTAATATTTTAAATCTGAAACAATTGCTCCTACAGTATCAGCTTAGCATCTTTAGTCAATTAAAGGTAACTATTGTAATGGTGAGAACAAAATAGCAACATTTTTTATATTTCTGGAGTAAAATTGACTCTTAACCCTTATTTTAATAAGAATAAAATTATATGATAAAAAAAATGAAGTGTAAAGACTAACGCTAGAAAATTGATACGTACTATCAGCTTTAGACGTCCAGTAGGGAAGACAGAACAGTTTTCATGTAAATAATGACACAGCTTAATAAATTGAGCCACGTTAAAGGTTTTTCCATATGTTATTTACATGCATGTAATGATACAGTATACAGTATATAACATGTGGCTGTGGAACGGGAGGTACGTAGTACGATGCAAACAATAAATGAATACAACTAATTCAAATAAAAACCATATTCAAATCGACAATACAAGGGAGAAGATGAGAGCTTTCAATGCTTACGTCTCACCAATAAATATCAGATACACTATACAGCTTTTATGGTTCTCTGAGGTTTTTGTTTTTGTTTTTGTTTTTTTTTTTGGGATGATTTTCGCAGCTTTATTCATGTGCATGCAGCTATGCCATCCGTCAGGTATGGCTGATGAATATTATTCATGACTCAAAAAGCTTAGTATTCCTCGCAGACCATAATTTCCAGCACATTATACCAAACGTTGTGCACCAGAATTAACTCCCTTGAACCAATTTTTGAAGGGAAACATTATTGTTAGTTTCTGATTGAAAACTTTCGACATATATTTGCACATAAATAAAAATAAAAATGATGTAGATGACAATTAAATAGTATAGTTAGCTCACCATATTTCACCAACCAACAGTTACTTAATTATATCTTATATATGTTGTGTATTAATATTATATTATATATTAGTTTATAAATCAGAAAAAATAGTTTGAAGAAAAAATAAATAAATATAAATACTTTTAAATAGTTTAATTAACTTTCTTAATATTTACAAAAAATTAAGTTAACTATGTCTTGTTTCTAAGGCATGAGGGAGTATTTTTTTTTTCCCAACAAAGCAAGTAACAAATTTAAAAACGCCTTATATGTAATACAGAAGCTAATTTATTAGTCCATATATATCATGGTCGATTGATACTACTAATGTTTTTTCTTTTTGAAAAATTAAGTATTTAATAGCCAGCAAACTTTAATTCATTAATTCTGGACTGTTAAAATTTTAATGTAACAGTAGAGATGAGAAGTGAACAGAAAATAGATAGAGATGTACACACATTAGACCATTCACTCAGTTATCTCTTTGCTCTGTAGCCTTCTACTTATGCTTCACATTATTGGGTAGAGCTTTGAATTTAGGGAGGATTGCTTTTAAGTTCTAAGAAAGAGAAATAATTTATTGATAAATCTTATATTAACTCTTTAATTTATTAATATAACTCCTTAACATATTAATAGTAGCTCCTCACTTATCAATAAAAATATTTTTAATATTATTTTTCTTACCTAAAAATTACATAGAATGCTCCCTTAAATTTACTCAATCAACCTCCTCTTACTCCATTTATCTCCATGTTCTTTCTTTTCAATTCTTTAGTTGCAAGTCAGCAGAATTTGTTGGGCCCCAAGACATGTATATTTGCAGATGCCGTCATTGTCTTCAATTTTTGATATAGAGGAGGCATGCATGTGGCGTTTTAATGGGGTCCCATAAAGCACTGTTCTAAGACTGGGAAACTTGTTGGTTGGATGGTTGAACCGGATTAAACTTTTTTTTTGAAAAATAATTTTTTTTTAAAAATCAATAATTTTATATTAATAATCTTAAAAAATTCTATTTCTTATTGGTTTGGTTTCGATTTAGCTCTAATTTAATTTTAATTTAACCTACTAACTCTTAATTCAGTATCTAAGCCAATTAAACATGCGGGGAACATATATAAATAAATTTACTTCAGGAAGGGACGCAGTTGCTCCACGCTTGTGTAAAAACAAAAACCACATGCTGGATATTTAAATTTTAAAACTGTGACACAACACTAGATCCAATCTTTATTAATATACTGCTACCTCTGGTCTTTAATATGAGACTTAGTTATTTTTTTTAAAGAATCTTAAGAAAAATAATTAAAGAATTTTAAAGCATTATTTAAATTTATATTTTTTCGTCAAACTATTTAATTTAACTTATAAACTTATATATAATATAATGATACAATACATATAATATGATTAAGTAACTTATTTAACTTTTTAAATATTTCCCAAAAAAAAAAAGTCAGCTAAGTCTTACTTTAGAATCAAAGGTAATATTAAAGTTTCGTTGTCACTCTTTGCTATATATAAAATACTAAGGGTGTGTTTGGAATAACAAGATTAAATATGACTTATTTTGCAATCAGACTTTTATAAAAGTTATATTGTATAATGTGATTTATATTTAGATTAGCGGTAACATAAGTTATTTATATAAAAGTGGAACTTATTTGGTTGATATGTTAAAAATAACATTTAGTGGGAAATTACTGAAAAGAATAGGTATATTATATATAAATATATTGTGATATTAAAAACCTTTCATTTTAATTACTCAAAAATAAAAATTTCATTTAAAATAAAATGTTGTTACATTTGTTAATTAGTAAATGGGATCTGTTAGGTGATTTTTTTACCTGACATGTTAAGTTATTTTTGGGAAGATGGTGATAAAAATAATAGTGACTTTGCCTCCATTTTGAATAATGAATAATCATTGCCTTTTTTTTTTTTGTGTGTAAAAGCTTATGGCAGGTGAGGGAGAAGATAGGTAGATCGAAATTTTTAATCCCCATCGTGCCGCAGTGTTTGGGGAAAAAAGAAAAAAAGTTGCTTCTCATCTATCATAGTTTTTCATTCAAAAGTCTAATACGGCTAACCCTACTTTTTCATTGCTAAAATCAGGTATTTTAAGATCTAATGTCCGATTTAGACCAAAACGTTTAACCAAACACACACAAAACTTAGAAGGAGCTAGTCATGAGTATTCATTTTGTAAGTGTAAAGCTCTGTTTGGTATGAGGGAAAGGGAGGGGAAAGAAATTAGGGAATTTTACTCATTTCCGCTTATTTAGATAATCAAATTTTTTAGAAAGAGAGGGAAAATTTTCTAAGACTTTTCCTCCCTCCCCCTCCTAACCCTATAAAATTAGAGAAATTTAGAGAAAAAATATTATATTTTAGTTTCTATTTGTTAACATCCACATAATATTTACTCTTTTTAAATATATTATATTGTCTCCCTTTTAAATTTGTGTTATAAATTGTTAATATCATATTGTATTATATTTGTTACCACTCTATACATATTTTTAACAGAAAAGAAAATAAATTAATACACACATTTTAAAAGTTGCAAGTAAATTTTTTTATTATATGACAAATATTAATTCTCCTTTATATGTTACACTTTAAAAACTTTTACATTGACTTGTATCTATTTTATTTTCTATTGATTATATTGTTTATTATTTTTTTAATATTAATAAAATTCCTCTCATCCCCTCCATCTATTGTTCATTTAAATAAAATAAAACAAAATTCTTTTTAAAACTTCTCTTCACCTCCCCACTATTAAGCCAAACCAATCCTAAAGGACACGTGGTGAAGGTTGGTCAGTACATTTCAAACCAGAGTGGGCCTCTGCCGTCTGTGGATTGAACCTGAGGGAGTAAGGAGTAGGGATACGTAATAGGTAGCAGTTTCAGTTCTGACAACCGATAAAATAATGGCGGAATTTTAATTATTGAATAAATAAAAAAATTAATATTAAAGTTATATGAACAAATAAAATCTTATTCATATAATGTATTAATTTGTTTATGGATTATTTTAATATTAATTCTTTTATTTAGTTTTTTACTTAAATTTCTCCTAAAATGATTTAAGAGAGCACATGCCTGACACATGTCCCAAACGGAAACCAACTATTAATATTAAAGGGTCCAAAATTTTGAGTGCGAGGAAAGTTACAAGTTTCAGAAATGGATAAAACTTATATTAACTTATCTAGGTTATGTAAGTCTATAAAATTAATTATATTGTGCGATGTGTATATTTTTTTTTCACGTTTTATTGTTAAGAATATTAAATTATGTTTTGAGGTCAAATGTTAATATAAAAAAATAATACTCATGACATACTTTAATTGATTCCATAGACCTACTTCATTTAAGTGAGTTGACATAAGTCTAATCCTTCAAAATTTCACAAGTACCAACGTCTGTATTAATTATATAGGATTAAAGTGTAAAACTAATTATGAACTAGTTTATGAAATAAAAGTAATTATGAACTATAAAAAATTATATAAAACAGTTAAGTTATTGTACAGTGATTAACTTTTTGGAATTGTTTGTTAGGGTAACTTAATGATTTAATATAGTAACTTATCAGTCTACACCTTTTTTCTAAAGTTTATAATTTTCTTGCTCCAAAAAAATATTTCATAATTACTTTTTCACTTTTGACAATAATTGGTGGTTATTTTTGCACTTTAACCCAATTATAAAATTTAGTTGCTTTTTTTTTTCTAAAGAGGTTAAGGAGATAAAATAAATTATTTAATCATTATAAGACCCAATTATATATTAGTTCATAAGTCAAACAAAATAGTTTAGAAAAAATGATAACTTTAAATATTTTAAAATAATATAATTAACTTTATTAAAATTCTCCTAAAAAGTCAATTAGGTCTTATATTTAATATCAGAGGCAATAAATGAAACTTACTAACTATATATAATTACTCTTTCCGTTTTAGTTATAAGACCTAATTGATTTTTTTAGATAATCCTATAAAAGTTAATTAATGACATTAGTTTAAAATATTAAAATTTATTATTTTTCTTCAAATTATTTTATTTGACTTATGAACTAATATATAATATAAAAAAACACAATATATAATATCATTATGTTACTTATTCTGCTTCTTTAACTTCTCCAAAATAATTCAGCTACATCTTACAATTAGGGCCAGAGATGTATTAACTTATAAATTTTCTTTAAAAAATGTAAAAGTAAAAAAAATAAGTAAACACTAATGTAAGTATAAGATTTATGTAGCATCTTAAACACTAGAATCAAGGGATATTATTGGACAACATCTAAATGTCAACAACAAGAAGCCATCAAACACTTTATTTTTTTAATTTGCCCTTTTTTCGAGATCGTTACAGTTTGAGTGTTTCCTTTTCAAATTTACACTCTGCAATGAATAATTTAATCAACAACATATTTTTAAACACTGATTACTACTATCTCTGATCCTTAATATTCTCTTATATTAAGGATAGCAATTGATATTATTTGGAAGAAGAGGAACAGTGGTTACAAGAGAAAGCATCGATCATAAACAATCCCCTTAGCGTTAAAAACTTACTAATGTCCTCTACAAAAAAAAAAAAGCCAGATAGATTAACTAAATATTATTGGACTTAAACGAATGAACTAAATATTATTTTCTAGCTTTCTCTATAATTTTAATATTTTAAATTTCAAAGAACATCATGCTGTATCAATTTAACATATTTAATCAACTAAAGATAACTTTAATAATGGTGAGAATAAAATAACTCTATTTTTAACATTTCTGGAGTAAAATTGACCATTAACCCTTATTTTAATAAGAATAATATTATATAATAAAAAATGAAGTGTAAAGATCAAAATATATACTCACGCTAGAAAATGGATGAGTACTATTTGCGTTAGGGTCTGTTTGGATATAAGCTTTTAGAGCTTAATGAGCATCAATCAAAAATTTAAACCGTAAATCCGTGCCTCAACTGGTTCATTATATAATCTAATTTTTTGTTCCTTGTTAATTTATAATTCAGATGAGGTAGGAAGCGTTTTAATGGGGTCCCATAAAGCATTGTTCTGAGACCCCACCCAATCTGACCCTAAAACCATTGGATTGGCTAGAAAACTTGTTTGGTTAAGTGATTGAATCGGTTTGGACTTTTTTCGTTGTTGAGAAAATAATTTTTTTAACTTTTTTTTAATAATTTTATATTAATAACTTTAAAATCTTATCTTTTTTATTGGTTTGCTCCTGATTTAACTTTGATTTTTGACTTTAGTTTAACTTACTGACCGTTAACCTAATATTTAAATTAGTTTAGTCATCAATCCGAATCTAAGAACCTTAATAATTAAACATGCCATGGACATATATAAATAAATTTACTTTAGGGAGAGATGCGGTTGCCCCACGCTTGCGTAAAAACAAAAACCACATGCCGGATATTTAAATTTTGATACTCTGGCATGACACTAGATCCAATCTTTATTAATATACCCCTCCCTCTTATCTTAAATAGAGATTTAAATTATTTTTAAAAAAATCCTAAAAAGCTAATTAAAGTATTTAAATTTATCTTTCTTATTCAAACTATTTAGTTTAACTTATAAAATAATATATAATACAATGATATAATATATAATATAACTAAGTAATTTATTTACTTTCCTTAATACTCCAAAAAAGTAAACTAGATTTTAAATTTAGAATTGGAGGTAGTATTAAAGTTTCATTTATCACTCTTCACTATATATAAAATAATGATGGTATTTAGAATAGTGGTGGGAAATATAACTTATTTGCAATAAGACTTTTATAAAAGTTTATATAATGGGATTTATGTATGGATTGGCAGTAGTATAAGTTATTTATTTAAAAATGAAACTTGTTTAGTTGATATGTTGAAAAGTAACTTTTGATAAGAAATGATTGAAAATGACATAAATTTTATTATATGGAGTATATATTACATATAAATATATTGTGATATTAATAACCTTTTATTTTACTTACACAACAATAAAAATTAAATTAAAAATAAAATGTTGCTACATTTATTAATTAGCAAATGGGATCTGTTAGGTGATTTTTTTTTTACCTGATGTGTTAATCAAGTTAATTAAATCTAAGTATCACTAAATAATTATAATAAGCTAATTCAGTTCGCATCCATTAATAATAAGCTGCTTCTGCATTCTGCAAGTTCCACCTCATCACTCCTACTAAATACTCGTAATAAATAGCTGTATCGCACCCTTTGTTCTGTCCACAAGTTCGAAGTATAATTTAAGAAGCATTCATGAATTTTTAATATTCACAGGTTATACAAATTTGATTACTTTTTTATGTTTAATATTCACATTCATAGTGTTTAAATTTTGAGTAAAAAGGAAGTCTTGTATGTGTGGCTGTTTCCTTTTTTTAATGTTATAAATTGAAACGTTCTCTGATATATATATATATATATATAATCATGTGTTTTATTTATTAAATTTAAATTTATAATTAAATAATCATAATTTAAAAATAAAAAACATAGTCATGTATAATTAAAAAATCTGATGAAATAGACGTAAAGGACTTGACTTAAATATTTTTTTTTATATAAACCTTCACCTTACACAATTAATGTCTCACTATCAATTAATGTGAGTGGTCCCCACACATATTAGAAGGCTAAATATCTCAATGGCAAAAAAAAAAAACAAAAAAAAGACTAAATATCTCAATGGCAAAAACAAAAAACAAAAAAAAGGCTAAATATCTCTAAGCATACGGAAGATAATATCACTTTGATTCCTATTACAATTTTTTTTAACTAATTCCCATATATTAAAAAGAATTAATTAAGCTAATAAATAAAAGTCATCTTTACACATTTATCCTCATATATAAATGTTTTTTTTAACTTTTTCTTCTTTCTCCTCCTTTAATTGATTAGCCTTATAATTAAAAAGAAAGAAAAATTTTTACCATTGTGGTCCCAGTACCGCAGGGTTTAGAGATAAAAATATGGAACTCATAAAACGTTAAAAATGTTATAAAAGTAACAAATTAAGAGATGAAATGAAAGAGATAAAGAGAGAATTAGAGATAAAAATGAAGCACTATCTTATTCACTTCGATTGTATACAAAGTGTGTTGTGTTGTGTAGTGCCCTATTTATAGGCTCTCAACTTTAACCAAGAGGTCCATAGAATCAATGACAAATTTAATCCTCATTAGTGTACAAATTGTAACCTTTGAGTTATTGGCATAAAGACCTCTAAATAATATTCATTGTAAAGGTT